>JAYMFT010405224.1:0-18635 GCA_038088735.1 Panulirus argus | reverse complement strand
CACACACACACACACACACACACCCACACACACACACACACACACACACACACACACACACACACACACACACACATACACACACACACACACATCAGCCAGGTACCTATTTATCGACCAACCTCGAAGGAAAGATGAACACCTGGGTTAGATGTTGGCTGAATGCCGTGCCGGCCCCGGGCTGGCCCGTGCTGACTCATGGTCACTAACCCTAACCACTACACCACGTTGTGTGTGTGTGTGTGTGTGTGTGATTAGCTATTTTTGCAAATAGGAAATGTATTTCTACGCTCCCGGGTGTCCCATCTCTCAACCTTTCTTTCTCTCATTCATTCTGTGTTTCTTTGCTTACATTATTCCACACATCCATCACTCCTTTACCATATGGAAAATCTCTTTATATCTTTATCCCGGCTTTTGTTCACTTCCAATATTGTCCTCCATAACCTTACTGATTCCTTTTCCTTTTTGAAGTAATATCCGGTATTTGACAGTGTGAGATCGATGTAGGAATTGGTCATTTGTAGTCCTCTCTACGCGTCCTTTTAAGGCTCACAGTTGCAGAAGTCCACAGGATTTATTGGAGATGGTTCCCTCTTCCATAACCCAACCCCCCATATTGCCTCTCGAAAATGTATTATCTTCTTTGTAACTACGCATCATCTTTGCTTTTTTAATGTAATCTTACAGTGTTTTACAGAGTGTACACGACAGTGACACTGGCCTGTAAGGTTTGTTGGTATTCGGTATTGCTTTGCTTGATTAAGCTTCGAGGGTTCCTGGTAATCATTCCAGAAACACACACTCTCACCACCTCACATTTATACTGTAACACCCAACAAAAAGTAACCCACACGATCCATTATTCTTAACCCTAGATTTTCATAAGGTGAGCCCTTATGCGCTAACCCTCCCGAACGACAGAGTCTCGTCATAGATACTCGTAGGGAGATAGGAAAGTACTCTCTCTCTCTCTCTCTCTCTCTCTCTCCAGTTGCGCATATATTTTCTAGTCCGTCTCTTTTATAAGTCTGTTTTCGCGCCTGTTTTCTTTAGCTTTCCTGTGCAGCTCTATATATCTCTCTGTTGGTGTACTTATCGATCTCACGAAAGTTGCATCAAGCTGCATGCTAATTCATCTATCTATCCAGCTATCCCTCCTCGTGATCACCAGGATAGACAGGGTCGTCCCACCTCCTTCCGAGAATAAAAGAAAATATTGACTGATGGATCACTCAAGTCTGGGTTATGTTTGCTGTAAAAATGTTCAGCATACGTAGATGAACTGAAGTGTAGGAGGTGACGATGTTAGGTGAAAAGGAGATACGTGAAGAAAAATTAGGGATAGAATAAAGAGGAATGGTAAGGAGTAGGGACGGAACGAAGGAGACAACGTGTGTGTGTGTGTGTGTGTGTGTGTATGCCGATGATTTGTCGCCCCAGATGCGTGGGACAAGTGGCCTGGCCTCGGCTTTGCCCCTCCGCCAGCCGCTGCTGCCACAGCGAGTGAGCACGGCAAGCTGGAGGTGTGGGAGGACGAGACTGTGGGGGAAGGAGGGCAGCCGGCGCGGCGGGATCTGGCAGAGACGGGAAGATGCGCTCGGGTCAGGAAGGATGATGCATGTAAATAAAAGAGAAAAGCATTTTGAGATAGAGATGGAGGTGTTGTGGTATGTGTGTGTGCGTTGTGCGTATGTATGAGTGCGTGTGTGTGTGTTAACTTTGTTTATGTACCGTCTTCACTCTTATATGAGTGTATACACACACACACACACACACACACACACACACACACATATATCAGCATAAGCCAGGTACCCATTTATCGGCAAGCTCCAAAGGGGAGGATGAACACATGGGTTAAGTGTGGGACGACTGCCGCGTCCAGGATTCGAACTCATGCAGGCCCGACCCCAGGCAGGCCCATGCTGACTGATAGACAGTAACGATGACCACCACACCACGGAGGCCCTTATGTATTTATGTAGAAAATGAAATGAATAGATAAAGAGCGGTTTTTGATTACAGGCAGCCATTCGGCTGAATAATACATAGTTGAAATACTAAAGATAATACAGAACTGTGAGGTCATGATATTAAACTAGTTTATTAATCATGAAAGAGCTGGATGTTTCCACGCTATGGATAAGCACATGACTGAGGTATATCTACACAGCCTGGGTGGCAGATTTACAGGAAGGTTTACAGAGTAAATACGATGGCTTATACATTATGCACTTCGTGATGATTAGATGAACATTAAGTGATGAATAGTTTCAGTGATATAACATTTGATATACCACATAAACAAGTAAAGAGAAAACAGAGCTGTTCACTTGCTTAGCCGTGCGCTTCTTCATGGATTGTTCCTGACGTTCACAACGGTATGTAAAAGGACTCTTCTTTATCTGTCCGTACGAAATGTAACTCGTACAAGTCGAATGTGGTGGCGAACGGCGGCGGGTGTGGGGCGTTAGGGTAGATGAGGTTTCGGTGACAGGATAGTGTCAGCAGTTTATTGCCGAACTGCCGTGTGAGCTGCCGGTGTTAGTCGGAGAGGTAGGACAGGTTCATCTAGATGGAGAATTGTTGGTAGGTGGTGTAAGATGGTCCTAAGATGATCCTGCATGCTCTTTTTAACTCTCTTTCCAGCTGGTCCCTTTGTGTGGCTGTTAGTGAGGAGGACCAAGCTGGGGAGGCGTAATTGAGCTTAGGTAGAATGAAGATGGTTTAGACATTCCTGAGCTCAAATGCTGGGACGCTTTGTCTCTCTCAGTCGGCAGAGAAAGTAGAGATGGTATGAGGAATATCTGATGACAGCACTGACTCTTTCAGTTTGAAGAGTCTTCTGTAGTGACGCGTCTCTCACTACCCAGAGGATGTCAGAGCCTAGTATGATGTCAAGGGGGAGCATGTTGTTTGCACCTTGGTTGATGTGCATCGTCTAAGTTTGGTGTTAGTGATGGTGACGTCGTTGGCCGTAGTCCACTCCTGAAGGTTGTTGATGATGTGCTGAAGGGCACTGAAGTCAGGAGAGGTTTTATTGTTAGTGATGCCAAAGGTGGAGTCGTCTACATACCTCAGACGATGGTTTGTGTCCCTCAGGGCGACCCCATCTTGGTGCCATTGTGGGACACTGCATGTTGGGAGCAGTGAGGTCGAGGCGTGTATATATATGTATGTGTAAATGTATAACTGTGTATAAAATCATGTATACATAGGTTTTCTTCATCGGTGAAAACTAGCCTTTGTGTCATCTGAAGATGGGTTTCAGACAATCTTTCCCCCTTTCGGTGTGTCTCCGTATGAGTGAGGCTGTGGGAGTTGTTATGATAAGTTTTCTTGGGCTGAGGTAACTTTGCCATGTTATTTAGGACAAGTAGGCCTCGCTCACACTCACTTTCACAGCACTCTACTCTCCCAGCCTCCGTATCTCACTACTTCGCTCACTCATGTCATGGTAAATAATTCCATCTTCCTCCTGTGTACTTCGCGGCGTAAATACTCCATTCATCAGCCCTGGGCCCATCTACACGTCTCTTTGTCTGAAGGTGCTGAAGGAAGGCCTTGCTGAAATTACTGTGGAGTAGGGAGGATGTTAACCTCTTAAGCACGGCGGTACGACCATTGAACATGACAGAACGGGTCTTGAGCATGAGACGGCGGTACGGCCCCTGAGCACGACCCTTAAACGCGATTGCACGGCCTTTGAACACGGCGTTACGACCCTTGAGCACTATAGTACGGCCCTTGAGTACGTCGGTGCGACCTTTGAACACAACAGGACTGGCCTTGAGCACGGCGATACGACCTTTGAACACGACAGTACGGCCCTTCTGCACGACGGTACGATCGTTGTGTACGGTCGCTTGGTCTATGTCCCTCCCCCCTGCAGGCCAAATCAAAGGTCACTCACTATCATAACCAAAGGCCGGGGGGTTTTGAACCGGCTGACCCAAAAGTGTCGGGTACGCATCGATCGAGCCATAGAGCCTCACGTGTCGTGTGTCCCCAAGGCGAACACCAGAGGAGGACGGCTGGTTACAGAAGTTGAAAGTTTCATATTTCTTTTTTTTTCACTTAACCCAGACACCCATCATGATTAATCTTCATCACTTAATCCACATATTCATAAGTATCTTAACCCCATTTGTACTGAAACATTGTTTTCTTCATACAACCATAAAGAGGACCCCACCCAAGTCTCCTGTTCCTTCCCCCCACATAATCTGCTGCCGCTATTTTCGCTGATGCCGGTTGTTGGTCATCTCTGTTCATATGTATGCTGCTTTAAATGCCTTTTTGCACTTAACTCATCCCTTCATGCATTATTCTAGCCCCTTGTCACCTCGGTAGGTATCCATACTTGTCTACGAAGAAAATCTATTCTGAGATGACGTATATCAGCCTTATATTCACTGATTCTCTTGGCTATACTTGGCCCCGTTTTCCATAATACATGGCCGGCCATCCAGCACAAGGAATACCGTATACCACGCTATCCTAGTTCATACTTCTGTCACTTTTTGCTTTCTGTATATCACTCATCTCCACCCATGACAAAGCACCAATATCCTATCCCGTCTTTTGTAAGCATCTAATCATATCCGAAGACACCCTTGTATTTGAAACTGTTATATGCCTCTTGTTTTCCCTTGTTTTGCTGTCAGTTTTCACCTTGTGCCTATTCATTATGTTGTGGGCCAAAAAATCTTGAGTTCATTCGATAAAACCTCAGGGTAACGCAACTTCTTTAACGTTTTGACGATATATCTGTTCTCTTCCTCCAAGTGCTCATCACTAACTATTATAATTGTCCTCCAAAAGAATCTAGTGATTACTCCAGACTCCGTTCCTTCGATGTTGGGAAAACCCTGTTCAGACCCCCGTATCAACGCATCTAAAAACGGCAACTTATCGTTCACCTCTTCCACTATAAACTGTGTATCTCTGTTTACACTGTTCAGCTTTTTTTGATTTGTTGCCTGTGTTGGCTTCCTTGATAACACTCACTTTTACGTCGTCCGATTTCATATTCTACGCAGGTCCCGGCCCACGTTCCCGAGGAAGCTGTCTGTCTCCATTCCCCATACACAGGCAGTACCAAGACAGCACACTGAACGGGTTAGCCCTTGGCCAGGCACCTGTGCTCTCTGTACTCCTTGTTGATCGTGACTCACCAACATACGACATAGAAAGACACCTGTTTCACTTTGTCGTCTGTTTTTGATACCTGTATTTCCTCTTGAATATTTTGTCCACTGCCATACTGACTGCTTATAAGGCCCCGTCCACCGGTACATTCTGGGATGAAGCCTTAACGTCGAAGCTTGCCAACTTTTTAACTTTTTGACCGTAAATAGTTGGCAGGCTTCGGTGTTTATCCGCGTCCCACCAACCTACTGGTATAATCATCCACCTCTCCCATCAGCCTACCAGCACAGCCACCTTCCCCTCCCACTAGCCTACCAGTGCGCCTAAGGTCCCCTCCCACCGCCCTACATGGATATTCACCTTCCCCCTCCAACTAACCTCTTCGTATAGCCCAACGTTTCTCCCAACTTCCCTCCCTTTCTCACCCAACCCCACAGTTCCCTCCTGTTCTCAGTCTCGCCAACTTGCCTCGCCTTCCCTTCCCTCGCACCCCCCCTCACCCCCCCCCTCCACTCTCCATCCGGAAGCAACTTGCATCGATTAGCACTTAGTGGGTGATTGAGATGAATTGCCGCCCCACGTACGGCAGGTCATTCCGCGCAACGCTTTTCCTCCTCTCCCGCTTTTGTGTCCCGTGCTGTTGAAAAGTGTTCTGTTTTCTTTTTTTTTTGTGTGTGTGTGTGTGCTCTCCTGAAAGTGTGTCTTCTTCGCAACTGCGCTTTTGTTTGCCTTCCACTTTTCTGTCTATGTCCTGGGAAGTGTTGTCTTCTTTGTCCCATTGTTTGTGTTCCAATGCAATTAGTGTTGTCTTGTTTGTGCTCTTTCTTTTGTACAGGAATAGTTTGTATGGTCTTTTGTTTCTGTTGCTCACTTG
Source organism: Panulirus argus (assembly GCA_038088735.1). Classification (NCBI taxonomy): domain Eukaryota; kingdom Metazoa; phylum Arthropoda; class Malacostraca; order Decapoda; family Palinuridae; genus Panulirus; species Panulirus argus. The sequence continues at coordinate 12,607 of JAYMFT010405224.1, read as the reverse complement.
TTGTTATTTGTCTTTCATATTTGTTGGAGTTTTGTGTGTTTACTGTTGTGCTGTCTTCCAGTTTTGTTTTGTCTTCCACTTTTGTAGAACTGTTTAGCGCCCGCTGTTGTTGTTGTCTTCCTCTTTTGTATGAGTGTTGTGTTTGTATTGATTTTTGACTTCCAGTTTTGTATGTGTGGTGTGTGTGTGTGTGTGTGTGCTGTTGAATTCCTCTTTTGTATGAGTGTTGTGTGTGTGCTATTGTTTGACTTTTTGTTTTACAGGAGAGAGAGAGAGAGAAAGAGAGAGAGTGTGTATGTATGTGTGTGTGTGTGTGTGTGTGTGTGATATTGTTTACCCTCTTTTTTAGGTGCTGACTGTGCTTTTTTATTTGTTCCACTTCTGTGAGAGTGCTGTGTGTGTACTGCAGTTTATCCTTTTTTATTAAAACGTAGCTTGCTTGTGTGTGTGTGTGTGTGTGTGTGTGTGTGTAGTGTAGTGTTATGTTCTCTCTTGTGACTCTTTCAAATACCTGTGAAGTTTATCGCATTTCGGCGTAGGCGTTTTCAACTAGGATTTACAATATCCGGCCTGTTTACATTATGACTAGAATATAAAATTTCATTCTTGTGTTGCAGCAGCCCGAAGGACAAGAGTATATTCCTGATAGTGACGCATTAAAGGGCCACCCAGGGTCGAGCGCATAGGTTCGAATTCTGGTTGCGACAGTCGGTCCACAGTCAACCCAGCTGTTCATCCACCCCTAAGGGGTTGGTCGATAAAATGGGTACCTAACCCAGGTTAGGGTATATATATATATATATATATATATATATATATCGTGAATGTAATGGCCTTGATTAGGGCCTCAGCTGCCCGTGCTGTCTCAGCTGACATGAAAAAAAAGATGTTGAGATGAGCATTTCGTTGCTCTATTTTTTGTAAATTAGGTTTACACTTTGCTGACATTGTGCCAATGTGTAGACACGATACAAGATTTTTTTTTCTTGTTCGCTCCTCTAGACGTGGCTGTAAATCTTGAACCTGCTGTGCCTTCTACAGGAGTGATCAGCATGTGTCCCTGACAGATTCCTGGCTCACTGATTTATGCCAAAATATGTCGGTCCTGCCGTCAAGAACCTTGAAGATGGGAAATAATTTCTTTGATGTATTTTCTGCATTTTAAATCTCCCCTTTTTTTTTGTGATGCTGGGATATTCTTTTGTCGGTTTAGCAAACTGATGATGTCTTATAATCATAAAAAGCTTAGAATATGTAGTGCGAGATGTTTAGATGGTAGAAATTAATACTGAAGAAAAAAAAATGAAATATATATATACACGAAAGAAGTAATCTCGCTTACGTCTCTCGGACAGAACGAGGGAGTAAAATTCTGCTCTTTGATAATCGGAATTTCAATTTGTTCGCCTGCGAAACACATTACAAGATTCGCCAGTTCTCATACGTTTCAAGATCAGAAAACAATTTGGAATTTGCATTTTGTCAACACGTGAGACACCAGTATTCAGAAAGGTGTGAAGTTAGTGTCAGGAGGGGATGCTGTCAGAGCGAACGGTGACACACACACACACACACACACACACAAACAAACACTCAGTGATCTCAAAACCAGCGTAGTAGAGCGATTTTCTCCTCTCTCTCTCTCTCTCTCTCTCTCTCTCTCTCTCTCTCTCTCTCTCTCTCTCTCACACACACATCGACTACAGAACACCAGAAACAATTATGACTCCCATTTAACGCTTTAATAAGGCCACACCTTAAATATGCAGTCCAAATTTGGAACTACGAAGGAATGAAGAAAAGCTAGAACAAGTCCAAAAACGGACAACAAGACTGATTTCAGCTCTGAGCGACCTGACATAGACGTCGCTGTGATCTATTACAAGTTCTCAAAATTTTGAATTAATTTGACAATGTAACTCGCGAGTATCTGTTTTAAATGCAAGAAGATGCAGTTACCAGGACCAATTAAATCAAATTTAAAGCCAGAAGTGAAAGAAGGTTTCATTGCAAATAGATGCGTTGAACACTAGAATGAGCTGTCATTGTTAATGCACAGACTGTGAACACCTTCACAGACCAGACAGACAAATTTCTTGTCCGTTTATGTATGTACTGAATGAACACAGGATATGAATACACGTTTACATTAATTCCTTTCCCTCATTCCAGACCTTAAGAATATACAGCAGTGTAGTGCAGCAGAGGGTGGGATAGTGTAGTTACGAAGATTGAACAGTAGGATTTTATTTTTCATTCTATACTGTTAAACTCCGTGCAGGCCTGCTTCATGAATGCATGTTTTTCTGTCGGGTGTGGCTGCTGGAGGGAGTGGAGGGTGGGGAAAGAACCTACTTATTGTTCCATTATTACCTCCACAACTTCGAGAAGAGATAGCAATGGGGAGAGTTAAGTTCAAAACAGATAATCTGGTCATGGGCCGACGGGTCTTCTGTTGTCTGTCTTCCCCATTTGATTTCTTATCATATCGTCACTCTATTCTGTCCATTTTTCCCTATTTCTCTTTCTCATTTCCCCTCTCTTTTTCGTTTTCTGTCTTTCTCTTGTCTGTCTTCTCTCTCTCTCTCTCTCTCTCTCTCACATAATGTGCTCCCCCAAGGCTCCTGCCTCTCCTTCTTCGCTCACGCCTCCCACATAATTGTATCTCCCTCCTTCCATCCTTGATAGTCTCGATCCTCCTTGCTTGTTAACTTGATTACTTGCTGCTCTTTTCCCATCCTGCCGGCCTCCTTGCCTGCTTGCTTGCCTCTCAGTAGTGTTGCTTACTTCCCTTTCTCTTTGCTTCCTTGATTGCTTCCTTGCTTGTATTTCTCTGTGCTTTTAGAGTATCAGCATTAATACAAGCTCGCCAACCAGCCTATCTGCGTATCTGTCTACCTTCCCCCGTGTGATATCTCTTGCTGCCTCTGCATTCCGGGGTTCATTTGCCCACATACTTGCCTCTCTGCTCAGTTGTGCATGTGACTTTACACCTTTCTTTTCACCTTTCTTCTTCGTCATCTGTTTACTTGTCTGTCTGGTTCCCTTCCTATGCCCAAGGCATATCCTTGCAGACAGTGTTTCACTGGGGAGTGTCATGAAGCTCTTTCTCTCGACGGGCATAGTGGAACCCACGACAGATGTCCCTCTGGAAGATATACTGAATAACATTTTCTTTTTATCAAACCGGACATTTCTTATCTACACCGTGTGCTGTATAAAAGCTGAATTTGTTTATTTTATGGGCCATATAGGAGATTTATCGAAGGTTGAGAGAATATTGTATGCCAGAGGTGGATATCAGGTCAGGGCGGCCTCGGGAGCATGCAAGGTATGGGGACGGAATTCTATGCCAAGACGGAGTTTTGGTTTTCATGGAGACGCCGATTCCCTTTTATTTGTTGTAGAGACACTGCTCTTCATTTGGCTGTCTTAGAGACACTACTTCCTTTTGTCTGTCGTGGAGACATTGTTCGTCTTTTAGTTCTCGTAGAGACATTGCTCATTTTTCATGGCTCTCGTAGAGACGCTGCTTTCCTTTCTGCTCTGCCACAGACACAGATTATCATTTGGTTCTCGTAGAGACAATGCTTTCCCCTTCCGGACGATTTTCATGATGCCAAGACGAAGTTTCTTGTGTCAAGAAATCTGATGGTTTAATAGAACACCTTGATCAATGAAGGGGAATAAGATATGATATTTTCTGTGGAACGTATGAGTTTTTTTTTTTTTTAATATAACTTGTCGTAGGGTGTATCTGCCGAATCAAATAAAGAAATCTTTAGAAACTGGATTGATTCGCTGCGTAAGAAAATTTTCTCATATCCACTACGAAATTGGCAACATTTGGGAAAGAGATTTAGTGAGCGTGTTGCGGGATGAGTTTGAATTGGGGTTGAAGACATGCGGTCATAAGACTTACTGGTACACCTCAAGAGGATTTGTTGTTCCTGCGGGGGAGATCTTCTCCTCAAATCGACATTTGTAGCCCAAGGATGAAACTTGGCGAAATTGGTGATCTTGGACGTGAAAAGGATGATCTAAGAATGGAATTGGTCGCACTGGAAGTAAAAATGGCTCTTTGTTGCATTTGATATTGGGTATTGAATGTAGTCATTGGCACGGAAGACGCAAATCTAGCTCAGGAAGAGGCTCAAAGTGGCAAGGCTTTGTGTTACAATCCGGTCTTTGTATCTGTCAAAGAATGTCTTAATTTACTGGCGTTGTGACTACTTTACGTGATTGGTTGAAGGATGACCTTTCACCTGGAAACCGATCGTCTGTTGTGGCTTTGGCCAAACCCAAGAGGTGGAGGATGACTTTGTGGCTATATCCAAAAATGATACCTTTATGAAAGTTGGAAGAAAAAATGAAATGGCAATCTTTGTAGCACCCCTTTAACCAGTTGAGGTCTTCGTCTCTCCATTAGAAAGATTATAACCAGAAGTGTGGCAGGCGTGGGTCACACCAAAGGGCCCGATCAACGCGTGCATAGTAGAGAAGTGTTTGCATCAACACCTGAATAGTGCAGAATGAACTGTAATCAACGCCTGTGTCGTACAGAAGGACGTGGATCAACGCCTACATCGCAGATAAGGACATGGATCAACGCCTGCGTCGTACAGAAAAGCCTCGATCAACGCCTAGATCACAGATAAAGGCGTATATCAAGGGCTTGGTCGCACAGAAGGGCATGGATCAACGCCTTGGTCGTAAGGATGGAGGCGGCTCAGTCATATAGAAGTGCGTGGATCAACGCCTGCAACTTAGAGTAGGGCATGGATCAACGCCTGCGTCGTACAGAGGGGCGTGGAAGGCTCACGAGGGTCGTTGGGAAGAGCGTGAGCCAAGAAAGGCCCGGATGGTGGCGTTCCCCAGGGAAGGATGAGTGATGGAACCCTCCAGATTAATGAGCCACTCAGCCCAGGAGCTGCCTATTCACGTACAAACAAAAGCCGACTGTCGTCCTCCTTAGTCGCTGGGAAAATACTCTGTTAACAGGTTGGTGATGGTGGTACTCGTGTGTATATATATATATATATATATATATATATATATATATATATATATATATGACTTTAGGATACCTTGTTATGGAGCTCCTACTGCTTCAAGATGCAAGAGCAGGGAAGTGATGGAATCCTTTGGAGCGAGAAAATCCTCAACGTGACTGCTTCTTTTCGTTCACTGACGATGTGATACAGCTTCTCTCAAGGTGCTTCCTCGCTCGCAGTGTAACCACTTGTACGTGTTTGAGTAGGAAAGATGGTCAGCGCGTATTATTAGATTACATTCTAATTGAATGGCGTGCAAATGAGAGACTCTTGGATGTGAATGTTCAGAGAGTGGCAGCTGGGGAGATGTCTGATCTTTACCTGGTAGAGGCAAGGATGGAGATTTGGAGAGGTTTTCGGAGAAGAGGAGACGAAATTGTTGAAAGTAAGTGGTGAAAGTAAGTGAGGTTGTAAACGAGACTTGTGTGAAGAAATACCAGCTTGGGTGGGTGGGTGAGGAGTGGAGGCATTTAGGGAAGCAGTGCTGGCACATGCGAGAGAAGTGAGTGGCATGCGGAAGTGGTCAGGTGTGCAGGTGAGAAAGAGTAGTGAGTGTTGGAATGCAGTAAAGTGTATTTATGGTACTTACAGGGAAGGAGTGTGAGTAATTGTAACAAGTTCAAGATATGGTCAAGGGAAAGGTACAGGAACTGGAAAAAACACCAACTTTTACAGTTTCTCACTCGAATCTGCCTCCAGAGTTGCCACTGTCTCCAAGATCGCATTTACCATCCACGCCATCCCATCCATTAACAAATAAAGCAGCCATTCTGAAATTCTTGGTGAAAGCTTGTATGAATATTAAAGATTTTGCCTGTGACTCAGTTGGTGGAGTCATCAGGATCTCCTACAATAAAGGACCTACTTGATCTATCAAGCCACAAAGCTCTTAGTGGCACGCCTTGGAGGCTGACACCACACAGTCTTACGTTGCTTCTGTGCAGTGTACATTCAAAGCCCAGTGGAAAATTGTTGTAGTAAAGGACGACCTGTCATAATACTAGTGGATGATTCAGTAGATTTTTTTCGTAGATTCTTTGAACAGCTGTGATTTGCCTGTTTCAGATTCTCTGTTTATCAAACTGATAAAACTATGCCGTAAAGACTGTAAATATGATTCTAATGAAGAAAAATGTGCTCAGAGCAGCACGTTTAAGTTCAGCTTTGGCAAAAAACCTGACAATGTCTTTTTATGTATTCATCATCATTCTGTACACCATGAGACTTAAGCAGTCAATACTTTCATCAATGTTTTTACGTGCTTTAGTGTATACAGTCCCGAAATTACAGATGAGGAATTTTAGAGTATTTTTGATATAGGATTAAGATGAAAATACCTAAGACCTTTTATTAATAAATGTCTTGATAAGGCAAGAGGATTATTTTATAAAGTTAACCCGAAGCTTCCTCATGATACAAGAATCTTTTAATTTTGCCTTTTAGTGATAATTTTCCTGGATTTATCCATCTAATCAAACCTTTGAATGTGAGTGTAGCCTTCAGTAAGGCATGTATTGTTAAGAATATATCATCCAAGAACGCACAAGACAATTCTTGCGGCTGTATTTAAAAAGCGCCATGCATAGAGTGTTATATGTTTTGTATACGGACAGACAGGTCAGAGTCTTGCTGTTAGACTTAAGCAACACAAGTACAGCGAGAGGACAGGAAAGAGTTCCATTGCCTTATCCATTCATCATAGGGATGATAATCATTGTGCTCACTGTGTGTGTGTGTGTGTGTGTGAGAGAGAGAGAGAGGCTTTTTCTTTATGTCGAGGTGGTTTTCGTGGTTTGATCAAGCGCGAGGTTAACATACATATTCATACCTTGTTTTATGAAGTATCGAATGAATTTGTTCCAGAGTTAAAGATCAGTGTGTGCATTGATTCTCACCCATGTAGTGTAGAGAAAAGACAGTGGATGTGATAGTGGGGGTGGTTGGTTGGTTTATGGGAAGCGCTCAGAGAAAATGAAAGAATGGGAATGTGTGCTGGATTCAGCATGAACCTTAAGCCGAACAGATACGTACTCTTCCCATAGAAAAGGGAACGAGAAGAGTTAGTATAAACCTAAAGGTATTTCATTAAACTCGTGAACAAATGAGGAAAATTCCACCAGTCGAATGAGTCAGTGTTCTAAGCATAGCGACAGGACGTTTGCTTAAAGATCAGCTCTCACAAAAGTTCTCATGTCCTTCACTCTGTATCTTCATCCTCAGTTTGATTCTTCTGCCACTCATCAGCCGATTATGGACACTTGGTCGCAAGCTCTGCTCATGGTATTCTCTCATAACTCGTGGTTGACCTCATCATGCCTTTACTTCAAAGTGATCTTTGTTTGTTTTCTCTGACAATTACTAAAAAACGGATAATGCAAAGGAAAACTTGGTGATGTCGAACACGGTCAAAAAGACTTCCATTTGTTTCATTATGCATTTTGTTTTTTCTTATTTCCTAACATTAGTTGTTCGGTGTCATGTTCTCCATCCAGAAACAAAAGACATGGTTTGAGAAATTAGATTTCTAAGCCCTTAGCAGTAACATTGATTCCGTGCATGTGACAGCCGCCTGGAAGACTGTATACCATGTGTACCAATCTCTCAAATTTCCGGATTTTTCCTTTCTCTTGTTATTTTCTAAATTCTCTATCTTCATGAATTTTCCATGACCATACTTTTCCTTGATTTGTTACGTTTTTCGGGTAGCGTGGAAATCCTATATTCTGTAAATCACTCCTCCCGTCTTACTCTGTTTCAAGTTTCGCGATATAATATTGGCTGATGAGTGTGAAGAAGAGAGTGGCAGCACTGGTGGAATCCCTTGCCCCAACTACATTGGCTTTTATGGTGATTCATTGGTTGTCCTTATGCATAAAGCAGAAGAATGAAATGGCAAATGAGACAACGGACTCCTGTAATTCCCTGTATATAATTACTTATTTGCATAGTACGGGAAGTGAGTTTTTCACTGGTAAGGCCCCGTCTCTCGAACCTTCAGTGATGCAGCTTTTCAAACGTTCGTTTAATATCAGCCTTTAAGTTTTCATCACTTACTCCATTCATCCATAATACTGATATAAAAGTACTTCTTCACATATTTTCTAACAATATTCTCGACTAGTTTTCGTTATGGCCTCCAGTTGCTCTGCCATTGCATCTTTTAATGATTATTCCCTCTCGACATCGTCAGACTGGTGAAGTAACTTAAAGACTCAGATTAAGTTATCTTTACTCCTCTTTCTTTCATTGTGGACAAATCTATGATATCTAACCTCTCACTGTAACTTGATTGTCTTATACAAGAAGCATCTTTGTTTCCCTCCTCAGGACGTTCTCTTTAATTTCCTTAGTATATTTAAGTAAACTAACCAGGTTTAAGAAAAATATTCAAGTTGTTCTTTAATATACTCTGTAAATAGTTTTCTGAACATTTACTTATCTCATGTACTTAAAATGAATTTCTTAAATTTGCTAGCAGACAGTTTGTCTCCTTTACAATTCTCCTGAGACAGCTATGGCGACAGATTAGGTACAATGTCGATTCCAAAGCTCATCTGCCACACAAATTCCAATACCTTATTTCCTAATATTCGTATTTGGGCTTTCTTTTTGGCGTCCAATCCTCACTACTTTGTTCTTAATTAGGTCGAATCTCAGCAAGTGTATATCAGATCAACTTTGGAATTTGCTCAGGTCCCCTTGTGAATTAATGCAATCCTCGTCATTCTTTACTTCCTTCGTGACGTTGTGGATCATCCGCAAACAGATTCAGGTATGAGTCCAGCCCTTCAAGTACGTCATTTACAGAGATCAATAAGAGCAATAGTCCCAGGACTAAACCATGGCCTGCATACTTCGTTCTCATCCATTAAGTTAACTTTTTGTCGACTGAAGGAGTCTCCCCTTCTGTCTGCCTTATGTGATACATTTTCAAATAGTTTTTGACAGTCCAGGAACAGGCAATCCACCCATCCTTCTCTCGTCTAAAACAGAGCTCACTGTCACATACCTGTTCTAGACGTCGCAGATTTGACATTCACTTTCATGTTATCAACAGCTTCTGATGCTTACAGAGACAAATTAATGTTTGCACGTGTGATACAGAGACATAAAAACCAATGTATTGCAGTAAAGTGATCACACGAGCTGTGTTGCGTTGGTCACTTGGAATACATGTATACTTTCTTCCTCGCCTGACACGTTTGATTATCCTCAACTTACTGAGAACGGGAAAACATATTATCTGCAGAACTGTGTCAAAACACTTTCGTTCTGTGAAGAAAGTTTCCCTTGCTTGCAGGGAGAATTAGAAAAGAGAAAAAAAAGGAAAGAGCGCCAACTTTTACTTGTTGGAAACAAAGGAATTCCCATAAAGTTTGAGAACTTGCCGTGACGAAGAGTTATGGAATATACAGAGGGGGTTATCTCCAGTATAATCCCTTCTGCTCTGCGAGGAGCATACAAAGTCGGGAGAAGTAACATGCAAAATTAAGACTACAACTGTATAGCGTTTAGCACTACGAAGAATTGTGTAGGTGAGTATAAAGCTCTCGCTCAAAAAGCAGATGTTGTCGCCTTCAAGTGTCTTATTTTCCAGCCAACTGTTGAAGTACAAACTCGCATACACCGGTTGATCACCTTCCGTGGTGCCATACGAAGCACACCAATGAAGGATCATTCCAAGAGCAAAGACATTGCCTGGGAAGTGACTCCAGTGCTGCGATCGAGCTGATGACACGTCCACTCAAGCAGTGAGCGACTTCTATTCGTGCACAGTGACAGTCGGAGCCGTGGGAACATCCGTCAGAAAGACTCGGCAGGAGATTGGAAAGAAGACCTCTCGAGTGTATATGATTTCCAGTAAGACATATTAATGCAGTTTCATCCTGTGCGTGTGGCCGCTCACTCTCTCATGACTGTGAAGGTGCAGTAAATGATACCCAACGTGCTACTTCGTTTCGTGTGCTTTGTAATGATTTTATATGACTCAGCAGCCCTGTTTCTCCCCACGATGTCAAGACTTGATACGGGTACTTGAGTACCGGGAAGTTTGACTGCTAAAGAATGCTCTTAGTAAGAGAAATGTGACACTTTAGATACTGATGCGGAAACCAATGTCAACTAGAACTCTGTGGATAGAATATCACATGTTACCCTCTAGAATCAGCTAGTCATTTGAATACTTGAGGGGACTTGTTTGTACCAGACGCACTGGGGATACATCTCTGGGTGCGAAAGACGAGGATGTAAAAAATAAAAAAACTGACACAGTGTAGACTCCCAGCGAGTACAGATGAACAGAAGAAAAAAGAATATGTGATCCTTTGTCAGCTGCCACCAGTAGAGACAAACTTTTAAGAAACAAGTGAAAAGAACAAGATGGCAAACAGGTAACTGGAGAAGTTCTCATATCATGATGTGGACATAGGAAACCCAGGCCAGAATGGATGGAAAATGTCAGATCAGAGAGGATTTGCCTCGGTGTAATAAGAAAGGCCAACATCACCAGGATCCGTGCAGTTCTCCTCCTGCAAGGGGAAGCACTTGTGTTCGAAAGATTATTCCAGCAGAATAATCAGACGACCACACTGTGATGTGCGCGTGGGTCGATCAAGACTGGCAGGTCTAGTTAACGTAGGAAAATACACCTTTCATGTGAGTGACATGTGGTACGGACGACGTACACAGCCAAGTATATCATATGTACAGAAGACTAATGTGGTGCATATAAGCAGCGACTCGTGCAGGAATGTAGGATTATTGCACAAAAACATATCATCCAGTTGGTCGGTTCCTCTTGAGCAGGAGGGTGTATGACGCCATCATAGCCAAGAGTAGTATCGTGGTATTTAAAACTAAGACTAAAGATGGAAGATCTAGTTTGTCTTGCCGAGTTACACGGACTGTACCAGAAAACGTACAAGAAACAGTTACTTGGTAACAAGACAGTTCCACCGTGTGCATGAACTCCTAAAGTCTGGTATACTGAGTCTCTTGTAACAGAAATGGAGCAGAAAGTTCACCTTTGGTCGTCAACGGATACGCTATGTATGTCCCTCCAATGACCTAAGATGCTACCTCGTTCATCATCATCACAGGGAACTTGTATTGTACAGCTAAAAGAAAAGTGCCAAATCTGAGAATGAGAATTACAAACCCATTAGGCTCTGCAAGGAGTATGACTTTTTTCCAGCCAATCGCAGTAGTGTATTATGAAAGACATATCAAGGTATTTGAAATGAAAGTGGGTTAGGCATAATATACTAACCATTGTTTCAGCTGTGTATGTCGGTAAGGAAATCTCTGTTTCTAGTAAATAACGAAGATTCAAAAACAACGGTCATATCATATCTTTTTCTTAATGCAGTTTTCTTCAACTCCTAACATTTGTTACGTGTACATTACGTGCGTTAGCGTAAAATATTCTGGTACGTGACTAAGACTCGAGGTCTTTCGTTTGATGACATTTTACCAACATCCTCACTAAGACACCAAGCCGCTGTGGCTCGCGCCAGACAGTGCCTGAACAAAGGAAAAAGAAATGTTGCTCAACAAACCAACCATCTCCCTTCATCCAGCAGGCTGACTCGTGCAAAGTCTTTATTATTACCCCACACACGACCACGTCACTGTCAGGACCTCTCGCAGATAGTTCTTCCCTCTCACTGCCTTTCACTACAGTTGACCCCTCTTTCTTTCTCCCCTCTCACTCTACTAATCCGTCCTCTCCGTACCTATTGCTTCTCTCTTTCCCCAAATGGAACCAGTACAGAAAGACTATATTACTACCAGATGCTGGGCTTGCCTGTGTTCTTAACACACACTTTTTCGATTACCAAACGGACACACTCAACATTTTCCACATCATCCGGATGACTTTGCCAGGTCAGGCCCTTGCCATCCCTCCCATGGTAAAGGAAACTGTTAAGATTGTATGTGCATTAATCGTAGGCAGGCGACCTTCATGGAAATGATAAAACTGCTGAATTTTCTTCAAATTTTCTAAGAATTTCTCGTAAATTTTTATTCCTGGGTCTGTACCACTCGGTTATGATAGTAACGAGAGCCCAAAAAAATCTTATTTTCATATGTTTGTGCATATGAAGTTTTGTGTACGTATTTCATAGTGACTGGAGATATGCGTGTCATAGTATGCGTGTGTGTGTGTGTGTAATGTTTTGTATGTGTAATATATTCGTGTCTCTATTTGTAGGCGTAACCTCTTGAGTGTGTAGCGTGCTTATGTCTGTATCGCTGTAAATAACCTTTTGAATGTGCCTATATTTGTATTTGTAATCTTTTATATGTGTAGTGTGATTATACTATATTTGCATGTGAGTGCGAATATATATATATATATATATATATATATATATATATATATATATATGTTGAAATGGTTTGGACATATGGAGCGAATGAGTGAGGAAAGGTTGACAAAGAAAATATATGTTTCAGAGGTGGAGGGAGCAAGAAGACGTGGGAGACCAAATTGGAGGTGGATGGATGGAGTGAAAGGGATTTTGAGCGGTCGGGGCCTGAACATAGATCGG
>JAYMFT010405214.1:0-18636 GCA_038088735.1 Panulirus argus | reverse complement strand
GGCATTAAACTTAACTAGATTTTGTGTACCCCACTGAGATATCCTGTCCAAGTCTGAGTTTATTGTGGAAGCTGTGAGGATGTATCAGTGTACTGTAAGCATTAGTTTTTTTCTTTCAACAATATTCTAAACTCCTTATCTATATAGATGAAGAAAGTATAATAAAGCAAATGGTTTTGTTTGAAAATGTGTTAAATCTAAACAGCATGCTTTGTATTCATGACTAATGGCTTTAATTAAACCAGAGTTAATATATGAACTTGGTCTCTGCTGACACCTCAAATGTTTATTTAGCTCTCGAAGCTGCTGCTAAAACCATGGCTTTGCATTAAGGCTAGATATTTGCATTTAAACGCCAGACACATATAGATTTCAAGATTATGTTGAGTGCTTACACCCCGGGTATTAAGTACATGCCCTTGGAGCACTGCCTGATCCCAGGGTCATAATTGGTATTTATGTCCCCTTTTGCTCAATGGCACTAAACATGGATTCCTCTAAGCTTCAGGCACTTCACCATGATCCATACATACATCAAAAATCCTTACTAACCAATCAACAACACAGTCACCCACATTCTTAATAAATTTACATTTCATCATATAAGATTTTCGCAAATTCTCTCTTCATCAAACCACTCTCCATAGCTCTCTCGCTTTGCATACTACCCAGACTCAAACACTCTACATCTGCCACTCCATCAGCAAACACATTCAACAGTCCTTCAAATACTGAATCCATCTCCTCACTTCACCATAACCTGTTCCCGATTTCCCTTTTGCCCTCTTCACTGATGTTCCACTTGCTTTTCGCACATTATTTACCTCCTTCCAAAACATCATCTATTTCTCTCTAAAGTTTACTAATACACGCTCATTCCAACACTTCATTTTTCCTCTTCTTCAACCCCTGCACCACCATCTAGACCCCTTTTCTCTTTCACTAGCAATTTTGCGTCATCCAACCACTCATTATCCCTTCCAATCTGCCCACCTCCCCTTTTCGTATACCACATGCATCTCTCCCATATGCCAACACTGCTTCCCTAAGTATTTCTCATTCCTGATCCACTCTCCTTTCTTCATTTGCTCTCACCTTTTGCCATTGTACACGCAATGTCTCCTGGCATTTCTTCACACAGGTCTCCTCCAGCTCACTAAAAGTCACCACTCGTACTGTGCATATATGTGCATGTATGTATATATGTGTGTATGTGGGGGGATGGGTCTTTCTTCTTCTGTTTCCTGGCGCTACCTCGCTGATTTAATTTAATACTCATGGTTTTAAGTTCAACAAAAAAGCCTGCCAGAATTAACAAGCAGGAGAGGTATTAGCAAGTTCTTTAAAAGTAAAATTAAGGGAATTGAACACATGAGCTATCATGAAAAAGATAGATATATGATAATCTGTGCATAGCAAGAGATATAAGGTATCAAGAAAAATATTCTAGGATTAAAAACTATATGAAATGGAATAACAATAATTAGATCTGCATGAATTATTAATTATTATAATTATACAACCCCAAGACTCATATTATAGGACTCCTTCAGTTTTGAGGCTGCTTTTAACACAGAGAGGGGAAATGATGGATTCCTAGAGAGCAAGAAGGTCCTTAGTAAGGACACTGACAATAACACAACCTTGGCTAATGTGACTTGTTGCTTGTGGCATAACCACTTGTAGGAGGAGTAAGGTAACACCTTGAGCATGAATTCTTTGAACTGTACCATAAATTCACCAAGCTACTATACTTGAGAGCCCAGCAAGAAAGTTGCAGAGACTCTTAAGTGGTTTTCCCCAACAAGATTGAAATATACCTTAAATTCACCAAGCAACTATATTTGAGAGCCCAACAAGAAAGTTGGAGAGACTCTTTTAAGTGGTTTGCCCAACAAGATTACAAGTTTAGAAGGAGTAGGCACTGAAACTTTTAAATGAATTGCTAAAATGAATTAGAACAGTGGTCGATGAACTCAAGATAGGCAACAGTGCTATGTGTGGCTACAGAATACAATTATATCATGAAACAATTAAAGTACTTGGCAAGCACCTCATGCCAGCCATACTGTAAGCAAAATCTTGTCATATGCAGTCAGAGGTATGTACTTTTTACCTCAGTCTCTACTGAACTTCCCTGTCCCTTACCATTCTTTCCTGGTTCTTTTCTTTTTATCCCCATCATCAATAAATGGTTAAGATCAAATAACTACATTTGTTATCACTGCTTCTCAGGAGTGAGGGTACTTGACTGTAGTTTTGACGTACTCAAAAATCAATGCTGGGTCTTTTCACAGCTAACAAAGATATTCTGTTAAGTTTTACTAATGTTTATTACTGTAGCTTGAATTAATTCTTTCAGCAACCTTTTAGTACTTCTACATTCTTGAAAGTTTATTTTCTGCGAGTTTCCTTTGGTGTTTTGTAGTGTACAGATCATTTAAAAGGCCTTTACTCCATGTCATTTATCCATTATAAATGACTACTGAAATTGTGCATGTACTTGCAGGCAGGTTAAAACTGTATTATTCTGAGACCTGACTTGTCAAACAAAGTTACTGCATAGATACCTTAGATCTTGTTTCTTTATACACCATTACAGTCACTGAAGTGCTATGGTTTTGTTTAATGTCTACCATTTTGAAATTAAGATACTGCTAATGAAATGTAGGTATATCTAAATGTTTGGAAATTGTTATGTATAATATAAAAGATAATAAGGGGACAGAAATTTGTATAAACATTGTTATTTTTCCTCATTTAACCATACATTGTAGCAAGATTCTTTCACCACAGCAAACTTGCATTCATATAAATTCACATTTTATTTTGTAAGATGTTTGCAGGCTCCCTCTTGAAAGCTGTATCATCTTTATGCAGTTGCATCCCAGCTTACAATCCCTCCCAGGTGTCATCCAGTCATTTGAAACCTTATTTTTAACTGTGACAGTCTTAACAGAAAAGGCAACAGATCTCCATGCTGTACAGTATTTCCATATTTTATGCTTTAAAGCTGTTTATTTTAACACCTGGTGATTTATTTCTTCCTCATATAATCATCACATTAATTCATGTATCTAGTTAATTCTTGTCACACTCTCTAGATCAAGAAAAATTACTCATACCAGATATTTTATATCAATTATCATGATATTTTTTTCTCCAATATGAAATAAGAACTACCAGGATTATTGTGAACTTGATGCTGTGACTGATCCATCTTCCATCATTATTAGGTTTCCCACAGTTTTAGCTGTTTTCCTGTTGAAACTAAAAAAAAATCCAGAAATGTTAATAGAAATACTGGTGTATTTAGGGACTGGTGCTATGTCAGGTTTGGGGATATGTGTAAGAGATAAAAAAATGATATAGTAAAGGAACTTTTATGTTAAAAGAGCTTTATATCTGCCTCAGCATATGTCGTACTCTTATTCGTTTATGCTATTATTGCATTTGTGCTAGTCAACTTTTTCTTGGATCCAGTACTAATAATTCTAGCTTAGTGAATATGAAGTACAAAAATATTCCTGTTAACTAGAACCTAGTACTGAAGATATAATGTAATTTAAATATTGTGAGGCATAGAATAGGTAAAATGATAGGGGATCCAAATTGGGGTTGTAAGCTAAAAGTTTTGCCTGTTCCTTACAGAATCCTTCAATCCCAGTCTTCACCCCGCAACCCTCATGACATGTGAGTAGTCTCCGAGGGAGTAAGATATAATCCTGGGGTTGGAGGGATTGTGCATAATCTCCTCGGGATCGAGATATAGTCCCAGGGGTGGGAGTGAAATAGTGGTATCTTGTGGTTGGGTGGGGGTTAAAAGGATACAGTTAAACATGTATTTGAAGTACATACTCGTGGTAAGCATGTTTGTACTTGGAAACTTATCGGAGAAACTTAGTAATTTGAAAGTTTCTGTTAATTGGAAGACCTTTTTATTTCAGTGAAAGTCTTTGAGAAACCATTTTTTATATAAATTATGATAATTGGATAATTATGGCCAAGCCTCCCAAAGAATTTTTTTATTGATAATGCTGAATTCTGTTGAAAGGATTTTGTAAATGGCATTTATCTTGTATTTGTGTGTTGAAAATTTGTTGGGGAGGATATGGGCCTGATTATTTTGTATACTATGAATGGATGTAATTTTTTTTAAGTTAATCATTTATCTTCAACAAGTCTTAAATATGGAGATAGTACAAAGAGTAAAACCTGATAGACTTGAAAGGCAGACCATTTTTATCTAAGGAAAATTAAGTTAAGTTAGAAAGTTCAGTATTTTCCCTTTCTTTGTATTAAGATCATTTATGAAAGTTCCTTGCATCTTTTTCATCTGAATAGTTTGGTTATTATATTTCCCCACATGTCTTCAGTATTAATGGTTATAGTGTGTTTTCTCTTTTGATAAATTTTGGAATATTTTGAATAAAGAAGACTGATCTTTTGTGTTAGTAATGAAAGTCTTCCAGTATAATCATGTTTTTTTTTTAGATTTAATATAAACAGTATGGTTGTTATTACATGCAGCTGGTGTAAATGCATTACATGACTAACTGCCTACAGAGTTTAAGTGCTACATGTTTCATACTGGTTTTTGCTTTGCTCTTCATTTATGGTAGGTAGTCATGATACACTTCTGATTAGTTCCTATCACTGTATCATATGAAAGAACAGGCATGTTTTCTAAATATAGTAGTTCTTTCTTGTTGATAAATAACCCTTTTGGAATTGGGAGTATTTGCTGAAATCCGGCTGTTTCTCAGGCAGTGGTTTGGTGGTTTCAACCGAGCTGCCAAATGTCTGCATCTTTCTAAACCCCTAACAGAGTAAGCACTCATCCTTCTCACTTTAGTATATCATTCTAAATCAGAGTATTGTGATAGTCTAATCAGTAAAATCAGTCATTAAGGTAGAAAGTTGACTATCATAACAGTAAGAATGGTCATTAAAGTAGCTAGGTGGCTTGAATGAGTTGCATTGTCTGTATATCAATATCATATAATTTTCCTGCATCCACTGCAAGATGGCATTAAGAGAACCTTCTCAGATATTTATAATGCTGATTGTCTCCACACCTTTATGTGTTAAAGACACAACAGCATATCTCAAAGCATTGACTAAAGAAATTCTGCATGTTGATTTTTTTTTTTACTATCAGTCAGTGAAACAATCACCACATGCTCTTACAAACATATGAGAATAATTGAAAAGAATATCATTTACTTAATTAAGTATACACAGTAGGAAGAGCTGAGGTAGGGAAATATGAGAACTTAAAAAAGGCAAAAGTAAAGGGAAGAAGATAAAGATGAAAAATTCTATTCTTTGAAAGATAGTGTGGAGTCTGAGAATAAGAAGCAGCATTTGTGGTGTATGTTACTGACCATGAGACATGCATGGGCCCACACGGGTTCAAATCCTGGATGTGGCACCTACAGCCAATGCATCAGCTCATACTGCCCTTAGGGCTGGTTGATATATATATATATATATATACATGGGAGCGGGGGACTGGAAATCCTCGCCTCGTTTTTACTTTTCCAAAAGAAATAACAGAGAAGGGGTCTAAGGGAGGATTTTTTTCCTCTAAGGCTCAGTCCTCTGTTCTTAATACTACCTTGCTAATGCAGGAAATGGCAAATATGTATGAAAAAAAAAAAAAAAATATATATATATATATATATATATATATATGGGAGTGGGGGGCTGGAAATCCTCCCCTCCTGTTTCCACTTTTCCAAAAGAAGTAACAGAGAAGAGGGCCAGGTGAGGATTTTTTCCTCTAAGGCTCAGTCCTCTGTTCTTAACGTTACCTCGCTAATGCGGGAAATGGCGAATATGTATGAAAAAAAGAAAAAAAAAATTTTTTCCCCCCATACATATTCACCTTTTCCTGCGTTAGCAAGGTAGCGTTAAGAATAGAGGACTGGGCCTTTGAGGGAAAATCCTTACTTGGCCCCTTCTCTGTTCCTTTTTCGGAAAAGCAGAAACTGGAGGGGAGGATGTCCAGCCCCCCGCTCCCATATATATATATATATATATATATATATATACATATACATACATACATACGTACATACCACCTGTCCCCACTTTATGAATGGGTTATGGTCCCAGAATACTGTTTATATAGTGGTTGTGCATAATTCTGAACCTATATACCCATTGAAATGCATGTAGTAAGGGGGGATTGCATTGCTGGCTCCTACCCAGGCCCAATGAGAAGGGGGGCAGAGGGGGTCACTGCCCAGGGGCCCGGGTTCTGTTGAGAGGCCCAGACCCCCCCCCCCCCCCCTTTTTTTTTTTTTTTTTTTTTTTTTTTTTTTTTTTTTTTTCCAAATCATACTTAATCCTGTTTTAAATGTAAAGGGAAAACCCTCATCCTCACTATGCCTTAATTATACGATACACTGCATTAATTTTCAGTGTGTGTGGGGTAGTTTCTGCCCTAATTGAAATTTCCTTTTCAAAAGTTGTTAAAAAAGAGAGAGAGCATCCCTAAAAACATTGCCAGGCAGGCCACCTACCCTTTCAAGGGGGCAAGGTTGCCCTGGGTCTATGTTGATTCATGATGCCCCATCACTGCCACCCATTATTCATATTTTTTGGGGGATAACCAAGTAATTATTAGCTCATGAGTAAGGGAAGAACATACTGAAGAGGACTGTGTAGAAAAAGATATATTTATTTGTTTGAATGTTTTGCAGTGGATACTAGCTTTAACTTGGGAATTTCCTTGGGCCCAATAGCCCCTCCATCTACCACTTATTCTCTTCATTATTTTTATGAATATCTAAATATTTTTTTGGTTCATGCTTTCAGTAAGAAGGTATTAAAGAAAAATATGTAGAAAAATATATGAGAAATTTAGTTTACCGTATCATTCACCAAGTATGAGATAAATGTTTTAAACTGAAGGCAATCAAGAGTGTTCAGGAGTTAAGATTTCTCCTTATATTTTTGTATGTTGATGATTATTAATTCATGCTATAGAAAAAGTTTAAGAAAGATGCAATTTTTCCATATTCATAGAGTATGAATTTAACTATTTGCAGCAGAGTTTAGATTGGCTTCCTTGAATGAATGTCAGTCATCAACAGTTGTTAAGACGTGCAGTAAAGGTCAGCATAGCTATAACTCAGAACACTTGCTACATGAAGCACACATGGATGAGAACAAATTGAAACAGAAATACGAGGGTAAATATATGCATAGGAGAGCAAAAACTAGTCACAGCTCATCTTAGATGACACTGGCTACATAAACACTCACACAACAGTGTGAAAAGCAGTCAATGCATGTTATAGGTGGCACTGGCTGCCAAAGTGAGCAGTAGCACACAGCTGAAAGTAGATCACATGGTAAATATGAATGGGTAGAATGGTTACCTGCTCACATGAGTGGATTTTTTACTCGTATATTGTAGAGGTGGATCCTTGTAACTGAAACACTCATATAGTGGGGACACCCAGTGCGTGTGTGTGTGTATATATATATATGTATACATATATATATATATATATATATATATATATATATATATATATATATATATATAAAGCATATATAAGATGGCCGTGATTAGGGCAGTCAGTTATCAATGCTGTCTCAGCTTCCTGAAAGAAAAAAAATGGTGCTACAGAATAGGCAAGAAATATGTAAAAGAACAATCCCTTTACTTTTCCCCACAATGGTGCTTTCTTAGGCAACTGATGCCAGTCTGTCTACTGTCTGCCAGGATTTGCTTTATACTGGTACTTCTGATTTTTATTTAATTGCTAAGCTCAGAATTGGAAGACCTTTTAAATGCACATGTCCTCTCATCTTCTTGAGCCATATAGGACTCCAAGGATCAAGTAATCTATATGTAACTGTATATTCATTATGTAACTGTACATTCACTCTGAAAAGATGAGATACTGTACATCCCATCACCCATTAATTGAATTAAAGTCATTATATCCTCTGTGTCTTTTTGTATATATGAAAAATAAGAAAGTTGTCAGAAAAGCTGTTAGTGTTTTAACACCAAATATTTAATGTCATGCTCTATGTATTCCAGATTCAACAATCATCCTGTTCTTAATGACCGGTACCTGTTGCTCATGTTATTAGGAAAAGGAGGGTTTTCAGAAGTTCATAAGGTGAGTAAATTCTTCAAAACTGCTGTTTAGTTTTTTTAGTTTTTATGTAAGATTCTTTAAATGCAAAGAGATCTCTGAGCTGTCTAGTGCTGTGTGCAGAAAAGATGTATACCATGAAGTATGACACTTTTTATTTTAGAAGGAATGGTACAGCTCACTTGATTGCAGTTAATAAAACAAGTTTATATATTGGAGGAGAGCTTGTACAACTCAAAACGTCTGCTTGAATTTTTTAGGAAGTGTTTTTGGGGTTGGATATTGGATCAGTTTAGAGTAAGAAAATTGGGAGGATTTATTCTCCTTTAAAGATTGTGATTGATAACACGTTAAAGGAATTATCATTTTACTGGTGGTTTTTGAATATTGAATCCATCTTGAAAGTATAAATAAATGAAGTGTTGACGTAGACATTTTATGTATGCATGTGTAAGTATTTGATGCAAAATCCCATACAGCTGGTAACTTGCCATCATAATACCCATTCTGACACCCTCCTTACTCTCCAACTGTCCTTAATCATTGTTATTATTAGTATCCAAAATTGAAAAACTAATTCACAACGGAATCAGCTAGAATAAATCACTCACCCACCCTACGTGGCTTCGAACCAAACGCCCCTATACCACACAACACATTTTAGATAGCTTCAGCAAACCATATCCCACATATGGCTACAGCAAACCACATCTCCCTTCATGCACAGAACCAGTGGCCTTCGACATTAGTAGAGCTTTTAAAATCAACCCTCAGAGTATCATCACAGAGGAAACCTGACAACAGCTTCTATAAAAGAATAACAAAAAGTGGTTGGCCATTGTTTCCCAGACTCACCAGATAGGCCACCCTGCCAACTGACACATTTAGAAGTCCTTCAGATACTCACACATGTCTCCCTAACATCTTTGCTCATTACCATTAACCCCATCTGCTTTCTTTACCATAACACTTGTATGTTCTCATGTTTTCCTCCAATTTGCACCTCCTTCCAGAAAATTTCTCTTAAGATCATCATTCATCCTCTTGGACAGCTTTCTTATGACTTCCTGCCACTTTCTCCTGTAGTCCTTGTAATAACTTGCACTGCTTCCTTGCAAGAGCCATCCATGCATCTAACTTCCTCTCTCAGTATTAACTTAATGTTCCTGTCATACCCTGCACTATCCATTCTGGCATTACCAGACTTCACCTGCATTTGGTTACACCATGAGTGAGGGGTCACCATGGTGGATGAAAGAGAGTACAGTTTCGTTGAAGAACTTCTCACTTCACAGGAATTAATCCTTTCCTTGTCACTGATTGTAACACAGCTTTGAAGCTGCCAGAGCCCTGTAAAAGGGATCATGAAGTTCCATAATTAAATGAAAATACAGTTTCTCAATTATCAAGCTTTCTCAACATGAGAGTTAGATGAGGGTGATCTTAGGGACATCAGAAACATATGAAACTGAATGGAAGCTAGCAACATCCTTTTATGCAGATTTTACTGTTCTGTTTGGTGAATCAAAGGAGTTAGAATATATCATTTTAGTGATGTGTCAGAGGAGGATGTTGAAAGGATATGCAAGGAGTGTTTTTGTTTTAGAAGTAAATGGGTAATGATTAAACAGCATTAGTTTTAATAAAGTAGAACTAGTTGTTAATAAGTTCAGCATTTTGAAATGATAATTATATATAATGATCACAGGAGAACTGAAATTGAGAAAAAATCATGCAATGGGAAAAATTGAAGGTGCAGTGAGAGCTTTGATGAAGGGGAAAAAATTTGGGAAAAATTAATTGTAGATGTTTGTATGGTAAAATGCTTGTCACAGCCTTAATTTGTGGATGTGAAACCTATGTTTTTGTAATCCAAAGTAGGCGGGGAAAAAAAGGATAGATGAGATGGGTAGCCTACATAGTATACAATCCGAACTAGAATATTTATGGTAAAGAGTGAAGGCAAGAGATATTTTTTTGGTGTGAAGAAATTTTAAGAAGTGCACAGTGATGAATATCTCTTTTATTAGCATGGACATGTAGGATATGTACAGTATATTATGGTAAAGATATAGTATGTTTAGAAATATAAGAAATGCAGTTAGAGTGCAAGATATGGAAAGATGCATTATTTCAATTGATGAAGGGTATAAGTGATTCCAGTAAGGATGTTAGGGAAATGATTGGTATCATGTGCATTGGTGGCATCATGTACTTAAAAATGGAATTTTGAAGGCAGGAGTCAGTCTTACTTGATAAATGAACTAAGTGTGCAGTGTAGGAATTATTTAGTAGTGCTGCTGCAGTTTATGAGACTCAACACTTTAGCACACTGACCGTAATTTGAGGATATGGTTCAGTTTCTTGGAGACTGTACTGTACACATTTGATTCAGTCCTTGTAAATAGGAACAAATATAGAAATAAAATGTAAATAATACTCATGTTCATTCATTAAGGCATACACTGGTTTGTAGCTGAAGATGCTTTTCAAACAGCTAAACATATTAATTTGTTTAAAAGAGAGTAGTAATGAGTTGCTTTATCAGACACTACTATATTTGTGGCACTGAAATCATGCAAAAATATTACATTAATCAAAATAAGTGTTTATATAGGTTATGAAACTTGGTTCACATTATGTACACCAACACAAAACATGGAAAAAATATTTTGTTAACAAAAGTTGAGATAGAATCTTGGCAACATCCTAGAATATAAACTAGGCAACTCTGCCTGTGAAATCATTATTTAATGTACAGCATCATATTTCTTTTAAGCATTGTCTCTGTCTTTAACACTTGTCTGTTTGGAAAGGCTTCATCTAGGATTTGTTGGAAGGAAGGAAACTGAAGAGGAACAAAGAAGGGCCACTCCTTGTAGGGATGATATCATTTTTTAAGTAACCTCTCATATTTCAGAATACCTTGTTAATCTACAACTCTTACCACAGTTAAGACTGGATAGTTACCTGAACAACTATGAAGTATATAAAAACTTCATTAATTTCATCATTGGCTAAACCTGGCTTGTGAAGGACTATTTTATTCCAAAAGTATATGTTAGATGGCACAATTTTAACCTTAGAGCCAACAATAATCACTGTTGAGAATTGAGGAGCTTTAATGATTCTCTGGTTTTTATCATTTTGTGAGATTGCTTGGATTCCTTGTATATTATTAGCATAACTTTTTGCCCTCATTTCCTAAATGAGTATTACACACATAACAAAGCACTTAAGGAATTTAAGATTTGACTACATTTTTGTGTACAATAGAGTTAGTGCAATAATACATTTAAACATGGTACTAATAACTAGCAGTACTACTTGAGTTTGAATATGTTATGATTTTATAATTGAGATAAATATCTTACCTTTACAGGCGTTCGATTTGAAGGAGCAGCGGTATGTTGCATGTAAAGTACACCAATTAAACAAAGATTGGAAAGATGATAAAAAGGCTAATTACATCAAGTGAGTAACAGCTGTCTTGTTAAACATATAAGCATGAAATATTAGGTTGCTGACATTCTTCCAGTAGCAGAAACCTACCTTCATACTGCGGCATGTGGATAAGTGTCCTGTGTTAAATGAAGCTCAAATATTTCCCCTTTCAATTATGATACCAGTTGCTCATGGAAATGTTGTTGATTTTGCATATGATAGATCCTTTTTTTGGAAATTGAATTCCAGCCATCATTACCTAAATATATAGAGTTTGTCAACCTTCTGTTTTGAAATGCTTTGAATTTATTTTCACAGTCATTGTAATCTCAACTGATGCCTTCAGTTATCCTCGAAAAGGCAACCTAAATTTTGAGAAAAAATTATCTTCAGACAGTAAAACAAGCACACCAGTATTTATATTTGGCATTTGTTAGCAATTAGACCCTATCCAATCCTTCCCAATCTCCCTATCATGCTGTTAATGACTAGAAATGACCCAGTATTTCTTGATCCACTTAAAAGTTAAAATGGAGGTAGCAAGGCTGGACTTTGTTGATTTTCTAGAGAAAAGTGCTTACTTTGCTAGCACTATACCTGTATGAAGTAAGGTGTTGAGCATGACAGTTACAAGCTTGCCATAGGCCTGAAAATCATTTTGCTAGATATCAGAATTGTTTGGCCTTCCCCTGTCAGATGACAGTGTGCTCATATGGCTGGCTTATCAATGTCAGTGCTGAATTTCAGTGGTTTTAGATCAAGTGATCCACCATGCATTTGGGCTAGAAACTGCAGAAATTGGGAATATGAAAATGTTTAGAGTTAGGAACCAGTGAGCACTGCAATAGCAGGGTCATGACTCACAGCCAGTGAACCCCAAGCTGAACCTACTAAGCCAATCTTACACCTAGCACTTGTGTTTACTTGTATGCTGGTTGCGTGTTTGCTATTTTTGCTGATAGTTTTCCACAAATAAGAGTGTAGATTGAATTCATCTGAATGTGAAATGCTGCGTAGTATATCAGGCTACTCTCTGAAGAGAAAGAGGAATTTGGTATCAAAGTAGAAAATTTGTCTGGTTTGTATTGTTATATATATTAGTAGAATTATGCACACTATTTGGAACGCTTTATCCTTTCCCCTTCATCATTCTTATAATTTGCAACAAAATACCTTCAATATAAGATCATATTCATTAAGACTTAAACTTTTTATGATGTTATTGATATTTATTTTCTTAAAACTTTGACGCTCGTTTTCTTCAAATTTGGTGTTGTCATCACTGTCTTTATTAAGATGTCAGTTTTGCAGTCACTCTGCTTTATTTTGGTAAACTAAATCATTCTTCATTTATTGATCTGGTGAATTCTTGATCTTCCACATGATGCTGTCTTAGTTTTTCATATCAAAAGTCTCTGACAGGTTTTACTATAGGATTAAGCAATCGGCTCTCTTCAGTATTTAGAACATGGTGGTTTACTTTATGATATAGGTTATCTTACCTTTGACTGCATTCCATTTAGAGTTTTTGTAATTGTTTATTAGATGGTTGTCAAGTTGCCCTCCTCTGACCCAGTTTTTTTTTTTTTTTTTTTTTTTTTTTTTTTTTTTTCCCACATGTGGACTTATGGCATTCTGTCCAAAAACATACAATCTCTCCTTGTCATGCATAATGCTTGACAATGCTTAACTCACACAGCTCATTCTTTGTAACTAGATTTTCATGTGGTGAGTGAAATGTGCTAGCCCTGCAATAGATAGAACTAGTAGGTAGGAGCATTAGGTAGAAACTTTAGGTAGAAGTAGTTGGTAGGAACATTAGGGAGGAGCATTAAATAGTAGTAGTTAACAGGAACATTAGTTAGGAGCCTCTTCAAACATTGCGCTAAACTTACCTTCTGCCAGTGGCCTGATAAGGGTGAGGCTAAGAAGCAGCGCTGGAGTTCACTAGTTATGGACTCTTTTGTGATGGCCACCCCCTAGAGGGAGTTCCAGAATGGATTAGGTGTCACAGATATAGATAGATAGATTATAGCTTTTCAGCACTTCATTCTAGTTCTGAAGTGGACAGTCTTTCATAATTTTGTCCAGCATTCCTTTTGAAATCGATAGAAAAGATTCTGATTAAGGGTATAGAATCATTAAATTCTCTTTTTCTCATTCAAAGTGTTGGCATAAATTATTTAATGTTTTGAATGGCCATTTTTGTTTTAACTCCAGTATCTGTTTTGTGTAAACAACAGTATTTATGGGTTGCTTTATTGAAGGATAGGCCATGATAAGTTTTTCAACCTATCTTAAGAGCAGGTCTCAAATTTCTCATGTAATATATAAACAGCATTATAACAACACTGCTATGAAATATTAAAATCTGACTGGATATCTACATTTTTGGCTGGTTCATCGGAAAAGACCATAATGTAACAGGCTTTTGAGTTATGAACAGCTGAATCAAGTTAAGTGGTTGTTTTCTTATTCTAAAAAATAGAGCCTCAAGAGAGTTTCTCTTCTACAGTTCTAAGAAGTGTTTCTTTTCAATATATTTGTTGGAAATATTGTGCTTTTTTCTGAAACAGGGTATTTATGTCACATGTATGTTCTTGTATTTTATAGTTGTTTTTTGAGTGACAAATTGCACCAGTGTCACATTTTTTAGATTGTGTGCATATCCAGATTAACAGACCTAGTGTACATGCATAGATATCCTAAGTCTTTGTCAGCATTATGTGGGATTTTCCAAGGTTAACTTTTTTATCCTGTTCGTACTTCTGTGTTTATTCATATACCATGCATATTTTCAATCAGATCTCCATATCCACACTTAGTCTGTTCTTTGATTTTGTACTTATCTTACTCAGTGCATTTTTAATATGTAACCATTAATGCTTGTTGAGTTTTGTGGTGGAGGTGCAAGAGGAAAGTAATATAAAGCAGTTTCTAGCACTTCAGTTCCTCAATTTTTAATGCTGGATTTTTTCTTTTCTGCATTTCAGACATGCCATAAGAGAGTACAATATACAGAAGAAATTAAATCATCCTCGTATAGTCAAACTTTATGACGTGTTTGAAATTGATGCAAATAGCTTCTGTACAGTCCTGGAATATTGTGATGGTCATGACCTAGACTTCTACTTAAAACAGGTTAGTCTTTTCTCTTTATATCTTTTGATGTAAGAAATGTGAAATATGCTTATTTACCTACACAGTCCTTAATGCACCAAGGACCTTAGCCCGTTTTTACACCCATTGCCTTGCTTCAGTCTGCTGCCATGACCACTCCCAGTTATCTGTAGCACTCCCATTTCTTACATGGATGCCCCATTCAATCTTTCCTCATGGCTATTTTTTCATATCCTTGCAGCACATCATTACCTTCCTTTTGTGTAAATATTCCTTCAGCTTTCTTTCACACACACTCCCAGACTCTCTCACAAGCTTCTGGAGTTTCTCTCTGGAGGATGCTTTCAGAGCCATTTCAACTACAAACAGCAACTAATTCACTTCCCACATCCCCTAATCCCAGCATTTCCTAGACCTGCCCCTCACTCTACGACTTTTGCATTCATGCCCCACACTACCCTGTCCATATACGGATTAAACAGCCATGGTGACTTCTGACATCCTTGATGCAGTCCCACTTTCACTGGGAACCACTCACCTTCTTTCCCTTGCTTCTCACACACATGCTTTATTCATCTGTTTAAAACTTCTCACTGCATTGTGTAACATTCCGTGTACCTCATATAGTCATGGCACCTACTATAAGACCAGTCTGTTAATCCATTCATATGTTTTGTCTATATCCGTAAGTACTACTTACAGTTCACTATCTCCAAGTATTTCTGACACAAAATTCTTCAAAGCAAAAACTTGGTCCACACATCCTCTACTTCCCAGGCACATTTTTCTCTTTAGTCAGGTGTTTTGTGTAGAACATCACCCTCCCTTACACCATACCAAGTATACTCAACCTTCTTATATCCCAATGATTCTAGCATTCGCTTTTGTCCTCATCCTTTTCTAAGTGCCCTATATCTACATACTGACAGTCATGTACCTCCTTACATTTGGGCATGTAAACTAGGAATAGCCTGATTAACCAATCAAGTCAACAATAAGTACCCCATTTCTTGAGAAAGTCATCTGCAATCCCATCAACTCTTGCTGCATTGCCACAATTCATCTTATTCAAGTCTTTAACTTACTCCTCTCTTTTCATCTTAACATTCACCATGACACTGCTCCACATGCCACCCCATCCCAAACCCTTGACACTGTTATCTAACATGTAACCCTCCCTCAGAGTACTAATTTCATTTATTTTTTACTTCTTTGCCTTTTACCACTTCCTCATCCATTCTCATCACACCATCAACTCATTTTTCTCTCTGAAACTCATCTGTATATTCTCACCTCATCTCTTATAAAATCAAACTGTTTTCTCATATGCAGGATTCCCATTTCAAAATCACAAAAATTCATCTTGCATGAATAATTTTATTGTTTACTAAAACCTAACCATGGGAATCATCCACAGTTCTTAACACAGTGCTAATGATGGTAAATGTTTGCCTAAAATTTCAAGGCTGTAAGAGCACTTGCAAAGCTGTTTGAAAAATTTGCATTAAATTAACTTTTGCAGCAGACATAGAATGCAGATTAATGTTATTTGGAAGAAGATGTATTTGTTGTAATGATATGCTGGATAGTCTCCAAACAATCTAATACTTTTTTGAAAGATGGTGGATTTGCAGAAATCTGAGAGTTTGATTAATCTGACTTACTTGGTCCTGTTTGCTACTTCTGTATTCAGGTGAAAGGGGAAAGTTGTAACAACAAAAGAAGGTACTAAATAGGTTTGGGCTTAAAGAGAGGTCTGGAAAATCAGAAGAATGCCGTATAATGTTTGTAAACGCCTCCCTCATTTTGCATTTTCGCATACACACCCAAACATTGTTTTCATATATTAAGCTACTTATCTTTTAAAAATCATGAAGTATATAATTATTTAATTCGAGTAAACCTAATTTCAAAAACTATGTAGAGTACAGTTAGGTGAATTTTAATCCCTTCAGACCAGGCCTGATGAGATTTAACCCCATAGACTGGTGAAAATTGGCTTTTTTCATTATTGCCGTTTCCCATGTTCGCAAGGGAGCGCCAGGAACAGATGAAGAATGGTTACAGTTGCTCACATCCATTCTCTGTCTGTCATGTGGAATGCACTAGAGAACATATGTGTGCTAATGAGCCTTTCTTTGACTAATTTTTTCACCTTTCTTTGGGGAGGGAAAAAAAAAAAAAAGCCTAGTTAAAAGGGTTAACATTCAACTTACTGGACTCTTATCTGGTTGCTGAGAGCAGTTTTAGATAATATCATTGAGCTACTTGAACAACCCATTATGTCATAAACTTATCAGCTTGGATGAAGTTTTAAGCATTTAAGTCATTGCACACACCTGTTATTTAAACCAAGTATGTTATAGTAATTCAGTCCTTGGTGCAATGAAAGCATTTATATCTTGGTCCAGTGCTGCATTGTAAACCTAGTAACTTATTATCCTCCTCCTTACTTGCCTTTGCTGTCCTTGAAGATTGAGTCTTCCTTTAATAATGTATTCGGAATCGCTCCTCATGGACTCCTGATATTACCATATGTGATAGTTAGCTGTCATCATCATCCAAACCTCACTAGATCATATCTGTTGCATCTGTGGATGAACAGGGTGTAACTGCTAGGGAAGTGTACAACATCATTCCATCATCATGTTTTGTGGGTTACTTATGCTTCAGGATTTTTCTGCAGGCAAGTTAGAGTTTTGGATATGTCATCTATACATGCCTAATTGAATAAGGGAACTGTTGATTCCTTCAGATATGGGCTGGCAGAGTATGTACTTAGTCTGTACTGATCAGCTGAATGTCATGAAATTCAGACCATAAAGCATTAGGAGCTTTGGTCATTTGGTACATTGAATTCTAATAGTTGTTTAATCACTTCTTATGTGACTCATGGATTTTGCCTCCACAGCACAAGACAATACCAGAACGGGAAGCTAGATCTGTGATTATGCAGGTGGTATCTGCGCTCAAGTACCTGAATGAGATCAAACCGCCAATCATTCATTACGATCTCAAGCCAGGTAAGGATTTCTTGAATATAGGAGTCAGTCATCAGATCACTACTGGCATTCTGTCCACAAACATACAATCGCTCCTTGTCATACATAACACTTGACAACACTCAACTCAGTTCATTCTTTATAACTAGATTTTCTTGCAATGAGCACTATGCATTATCCCTGACTTTTGGCACCATTTGAGTGGGAGCATTAGGTAGAAGTAGTGGTTAGGAACATTAGGCAGGAGCATTAGGTAGGGGTCTCTGCAAACACTACACTAGAGATGCCCTCTGCCAGTGGTGTATTAAGAGTGAGGCACTTAAAGGCTAAGAGATGGCACTGGAGTTAATTATTCATATAGACTCTATTGCCATAGCCACCCCCTTGAAGGAGTTCCATTTGGGAGCAAGCATCAGAGATGTAGATGAATAGATAGATCATCACATCATTAATGTTATAAGCTATATCAAGGTACACCGGAATTTCCAGTAGTATTGGTAGCAGATTTCAGATTTGAAATGCCTTTACAATTGAGTACTTAAGGTCTGTAAGTCACAAAAAAGTTGCATGCTTGTATTCATTTGATGCCAGATGTAGACAGAAAGACTTACTGATTAAAGAAGAAACAGAAAAATGTATGGCACTTAGTATTTCAACTATTGAGAACATCCCCCCCCCCCCACTTCTCTCTCTCTCTCTCACACAGTGGAGGGAACAAGGAGAAGTGGGAGACCAAATTGGAGGTGGAAGGATGGAGCGAAAGGGATTTTGAGCGGTCAGGGCCTGAACATGCAGGAGGGTGAAAGGTGTGCACAGAATAGAGTGAAATGGTACATTGTGGTATACCTGGGTCGATGTGCTGTCAATGGACTGAACCAGGGCATGTGAAGTGTCTGGGGTAAACCACAGAAAGGTCTGTAGGGCCTGGATGTGGAAAGGGAGCTGTG
>JAYMFT010405204.1:0-18639 GCA_038088735.1 Panulirus argus | reverse complement strand
TTTAGATGTCGTAACTTTTTCTCTTCTGAACAGTTGCTCCATTTATACAAGGGATTGATTTGTCCTTGTATGGAGTAGTGCTCCCACATTTGGGGTGGCTCTAGCTCTGTTTTCTTACTTGACAGAGTTGAGGTCGAAAGCGATCCGACTTATAAACTGTCTGAGGCTAAGTTCCAAACTTGACCCACTTGCCTTACACCACAATGTTGGTTCACTTTTCCTTTTTTATAAGTATTACTTTGGCTTTTACTCCCGAGAGCTGGCTGCTCGTGTGCCCTCACCAGTAGTTAGACCACAGAATTCTCGGTAAGCTTCTGTGTCACACTCAAGGGTGTGCCGTTTTAATAACTGCTTTCCCTACACGTGGAAGCTTTGGAACTCTATACCTTCTCATTTCTTCAGTAACTATGACCTGGCTCATTTCAAGAGACAGGTTTTCCACTTTCTCAAAAAGTATTTATAATTCTTTTTTTTTTTCCCCTTTCTCAATTCTCTATATTTCAGTTAGGGCCTGTCCTTGATGTAGACTTTTGTCCGTGACTGGAGCCTTCAACATAAAAAAAAAAAAATAAGGGTACAAATTATGCAATCAATTCTCAGGCACTTCAAACACTGAAAAGCCTGATTAACTATACAATCAAAGGCACAGTAACCCCATATCTTGAGAAACTCAACTCCATTCCCATCCAGTCCCACAGCTATGCCATACTTCTTACATTAGGTTCTCATTGCCTCCTTTCTTTTCACCAAACCATTTGACAAAACTCTAACTCTACATGCCACTTGGTCCAAAACATACCACATCCATTACCATATATCCAAGACATTCAACAGTCCTTCAAAATACTCACTCCATCTCTTTTTTACCTCTTTGCCAGTTACCACTTCCCAATATGGCCCCATCACTTTTACTCTCATTTGTTTTACTTATTCTCCTCACTCTGTTCACCTCCCTCCATAATGTTTCCTTTTATTTCCTAATGTTCATTGATACTTTATCTCCCCACTTATTATTATTTTTTTTCTTTTTTTATGTTGAAGGCTTCAGTCACAGACAAAAGTCCACATCAAGGCCGGGCCCTAATTGAAATAAAGAGAGAATTAAGAAACGGGGGAAAAAAAAGATGGAAAGTGTCTGAGAAAGACCTGTCTTTTGAAATGAGTCAGTTCATAGTTATTGGGAATGACATGAGAAGTTAGAGAGTTCCAAAGGGATGGATGTGACAAAGCATGTTTCCAAGGAGAAAGAAAAGTTTTGGTTTTTAAACAGAAACGGAATAAATGAGCAAGCATAGGTGCAAATTCAGAGGCACACTCTTTCAGTACACGGGGATGGATGCCATTTGGATCATAAGTCTTGCTTGTGTCCAGAGAAGAGGGGCTTTTCGGACAGTCTGAAAATAGATTACAGGAAGAGTCATATCTCAAGAACCTTTCTCTCAACCTCTTTCCACTTTTACTTGTACAAATCCCGGTCACACATGGTCATTCCCTGAAGGTACTATTCAAACACCTTTTTTTTTTTCTTTCACAAGTAATTTAACTTTCTCATTCTACCACTTGCTACCCTTTTTCATTCTCATTGTTTCCCTCACTCTTACCACATGCCATTCTTCATTAGTCTCTCCTGGTGTCTCTGCACACAGGCCTCATTCGCAGGCTTGTTTTCTCTCACCACTTCTTTCAGACATGCTGTTTCTTCTTTTCTTAAAAACACTACAAACTGTTACTCTCATTTCCATAAGAAAATGCTCAGACATTCCACCTGCTGCCCTTCTCAGCACATTCACATCCAACAGCCTTTCCCCTGAACGTTTTTCACTTAGTACATGATCCAGTAATACCTGTTAATCCCCTACCTAACTCTACCAAACATCCTTATGTATGCTTTATTTTTTAGCTAAATATTCCAATTTACCAATCCTTTTTCACGACACATTTTGATACACTGTTCCCCACATTCATTTACACAGGGTACCCTGTTTCTACCACTTACATCCTCAACTGCCGCAGTTCCATGCATCAAAATTGCTAAAGCACTCATTCTGCTCCCCTCAAAAAGCACTCCTTTTGTTATTACTTGCTTTAATACCAAATGTATAAGCACTAGCAATCACCCACCACCTTGTAGTTTACTTCTTACATAACTCGCTTCCTTACAATCTTTAACACAGTCCCACAGGTACTTCAAAAAACATAAGATCAGTGAACTTCAATTATTAATCTGCTTATGATTAATGAACATTACTCATTTTTCATTTTTTGGAGTGTTTTCTCTGTTGAGCATAGGGTTTTCTTTTGTTATCATTAATTCTATCATCAGCTTTACTTAAATACTTGAGTATTAAGCTGTATAATGAGCCTAACATAATTTTCTGATTCACAGGTTGTTGGTTATGGTCCACGAGATCCTGTAAACACATCACCAGTAGAGCGAGTCCCTGGTCGTTTAGGTAGACCAAGAAAGGTACAGCCTCCTCCTCCACCTTCATGGGATGATGGAGGTGCTACTGATGGCCTGGAGGACATAGCTTCAGAACCATCGTATCATCAGTTCGGGGATCCATCACTTGGAAATGCTTTAGAGCAGATGAGACGACTTCATATTGATTGTAATACTGCATTGGTTGATATGGATAAACATCAGATGGTTTATGTAAGTATGAATATATCCTTTTATAAGTTATTATTGATTTAATGTCGTACTCTTTAAGCATTTAGTGCCTTTGCTGAGCCATGCTTTTGAATATTGATAATTTGCATTGATATTTGACAGTGTATTAGAATTCTCAGGGAAATTATGGTGCTGAAATATAGCAGAAATATAGAGTAAAAGAAAAAGCAACACTTTTCACCTAAAATTCATGAGGATCCATCTTTATTCCAAAAATTTTCTGGTTGATAGTATATCTACCTTTACAATTACTGTTCATGAGTGCATAGTGAAGTGGCACTTGTGTTTGTGTAATTTGTTTTACACCATGGTTTGGGTATTGCCCAGGCATCCACATATCACCACAGTCCATTTTTGGCATTGTTTTCAATTGCTAAGTATAGTCAGTTATAAGAAGAAAATGACATTGCAATAACTGTTTGAGAAGGTATTGCAGTTTTGTACAAGTCTAGGTGTGTTTGAGAAGGTATTGCAATTTTGTACAAGTCTAGGTGTAGTAACTTGAACCCCTTCCCCAGGCCTGTTGCCTGATGGTCCCAAGCCTGAATTGAGTTTCAATGATCCTTCAAGCACATCCAGACCAACTCTTATGTTGGATGAAATGTATGATATGCCTCCTGCCTCCTTGAGGCATTATCCTCATTATAGCAGGATGTCATTCATGTTTACTCACAGTCAACCTCAACTAGGCCAGATACAACCTAAACCAATTCAACTTCTGTGTAGTCAGTAATTGTTTCCATAGTCTTTGCTGTACAGTGTTGAATCAGAAACAACAGAGTGCTGGAAATTACTACAGTCATAATATTTTGCAAATTTTTTTTTTTTTCCTGGAATTGTAAGATAGCGCCATATCAAAGCAGAAGATCATTAATGCAAAATTATTTAATATGATTTGAATAGTTGTTGAAAGGCCTGTTTTTTTTTTTTATGTTGCTGTTCATCGTAGAATTAACTTATTTTGAGCTCTACAATACATAAAAGCTACTGGTGTTGCAAGAATAGGGGCATAAAATAAGATATTAAAGCAATATGTGCCAAAATGCCAGCCATTTTATGACCAACACATGTCAGGATTGTTTATGTTATTATGATGGATGAAGTATCTATATCGAGTGAATGATATCTAAAACAGCTGTTTCCTCTTCAGGCACATCGTGCTGTCCTAGTTGCCCGTAGTCCTTACTTCTATCGACAGATGTACCTGCGTAGAAAGAAACTTAAGTATTTGTACCAGTTTTGTCGCTTTACTCTCCCGATCGATGTCAATTTTGATGTTGTGGATGCTGTTGTATCATTTATGTACACAGGTAGGTCTGTATGATGCCCTTTAAATGATCTTAACTTTGAGCAGAAGATACAGGCACTCCTTGCAAGGCCTTCTTTCTTGGATGGTTAAATTTTCTTTTCACACATTATTGGTATGTATGTTATAGTTATAGCAGGCTCCACTACCACAAACAACCATATGCTAAAAGTTAACATTTAACGTGCACTGAAAACAAACACTTTCAGGTCTTTTAGTTGATAATACCAAATGACATACCGAGATTGACTTTTGACACTTTATTTCCTACTTATTTCTTTGTACACATAAGACTATCATAAGCATTTTTTTTTTGGCATGCTGTCACTCCCATGAATAAGTCATGTGCTAAGTGCAGCAAGCAAGCCATGTTATTCATTTCTGTACTCTTATGCACAGCCAACCTACTGACTTTTGCCAATCCATTTATTAGTCTGTGGTGTTTTCACTTTTTGAACTTTGCTTCTGGCCATCTGAGATGTCTAACTTTTATCCTTCTTTTGGTTCTGTTTTATGGTATGAATTATAAATTTTTATACCTAATTGCTTAAATGAGGAACACTTAACAACAAGTTAAGTATACCAGGAAACATGTATGCAAGAATATTAATTGACAGAGTGATGGAAGTGAATGAATGCAGAATAAGTGAATAGCAAGGGGGTTTTAGGAAAGGTAGGGGATGTGTGGATCATATTTTTGTAATAAAGATAGAAAAGTATATAGGAAAAGGTAAGAAGTTGTATGCAGCTTTTATGGATCTGGAGAAAGCGTATGACAAAGTCGAGTAGAATGCTTTGTGGGATGTGTTAAAGATATATGGTATAGGGTGACAACTATTGTATGATGTAAAAGCCTTTTATAGAGGAGCAAATGAGTGTGTAAGAGTGGATGGAGAGGTGAGTGAAAGTTCTGGGATACATTTAGGCATGAGGCAGCGCTGTATTATGTTACCATGGCTTTTTGATATATATACGGATGGAGTGATAAGAGAGATGAAAGCAAAACTAGGGAAAAAGGGTGCAAGATGGAGTATAGTGATGAGATATGGTGGCTATTGGTAAGCCTGTTTGTGGATGATACTGTGTTGTGTGCGGAGAGTGAAGAGGAGTTGCGGAAGGTTGTAAGTGTGTTTTATGATTTGTGTAAGCAGAGGAAATTGAAGTTAAATGCAAGTAAAAGTAAAGCAGTGGTGTTTGAAAGGAAACAGAGTGAAAATATATATTTTGTAAAACTGTATAGAGTGAGAGAAGAAAGTGTACTAAATTGTGCTCTGGATATGGGGGGGAAAAAGACTGGAAGAAGTGAGGGCATTTAAGTATCTGGGAGCTGTTTTGGGTAATTATGGTGATATGGAAGGAGAGATAAGGGAGAGAGCAGTACAGAGTAGAAGAGTCATTGGGTCCCTTGATAGAATAATGAAGGGTAGAGGTGTAATTATGGAAGTGAAGAGATGATTAAGGGACAGCATAGTCCTCCCAACCCTGACCTATGCAACTGAAACATGGATGTGGAACAGAGATCAAGAATCCAGGCTTTGAAAATGAGTCATTTGAGAAGAGCATGTGGTGTGACTAGATGGAATGAAGAAAAAAATGAAAGGCTGTATAAGAGGTGTGGTATGGCAAGGAATGCAAAGGGAGTGAATTGTGAAGTGGTAGAATGGGTGAAACGTAATACTTTGAGGTGGTTTGGGTATGTGGAAAGAATGCAAGACTGGGAGTTTACAAGGAGAGTGTATGACAGTACAATTAACGGGGCTGGTGTGAGTGGAAGACCACCTATGACATGGGTAAAGAGGGTGGAGGGATAGAAACAGAGGAAGAATGTGTAGAATGGTGCATGCAAGGGAGACGTGCAATGACAAGTGGAGACTTTTGCTGTGGCCACCCCTTGATGGAACTGGCATCAGAGATATAGATAAATAGATAGTGTAATATTTCTACATATAACAGTGTTTTTCACAACAAATCCTGTGCGTATGTAAGAATCAACAGCAGAGTATGATACAAATAAACAGGACCTCTACATCCTTCCCTTTTTCTTGAGATGAGGAAGGATTGTCCCAGATGTACCAGCCCTACCTTTTCCTCATTTTAGTGTGCACAGAATGTAATGTCTATATATGTAAGCAGTGCCTGTGTGTTAATAACAGCAAAGTAGGAAACAGAGTTTTAGTAAAAGAAGGAAACAAGACCTCCGTGTCCTCCCATCTTATCTCAAGCTCACATGTGTCAGCCACACCCTATCTTCCCACTTACTCAACACTCCACCAGGCCAACACAAAAATACTAATATTACTTTTTGCATGCTAATCTTTTATGTTATGTTTTTTTAAACATGTGATGGGATTTTCAGATCCAGTCTGCTGTTTAAGGGTCACAAACACTGGCCATGTCATTTGTGTGATGATTCTATATCAAGTTATATTCCTTCTGTAAATGGAGAGTTATTTTGGTAACTCTAAATTATTTCTTGGAAGAAGGATGATTCACCTCTTGACTTAGCAACTGTATTCTGGTTGATCATTGACTTTTAAATCTATGTCATTTGAAATATTAGAGAATGGCAAAGGTTTGCTACAACTATCCAGCTAACTTGAAGATCATTTTATAATGCCAAAGGATTTTTGGTAAGCTATCTATCTTTCTCTCTATATCTCTGATGCCTGTTCCCACCTGGAACTCCCTCAAGGGGGCAGCCATGGCAATAGAGTCTCCATAACTAGCAAACTCCAGTGCTACTTCATAGCCTTCAGTGCCTCACCCTTAACAGGCTAATGACAGAGGGCAACTTTAGCACAGTTTTTGGAGAAAATCCTACCTAATGTTTCTACTAGATACTTCTACCTAAGGCTCCTGTCTAATGTTTCTACTAAATACTTCTACCTAAGGCTCCTGTCTAATGTTTCTACTAAATACTGCTACCTAAGGCTCCTGTCTAATGTTCCTAGCTACTACTTCTACTTAATGTTTCTACCTGATGCTTCTTCCTAAAACTTCCTATCTACTACTTCTATTACTCCTACCATTTTGCCAAAAGGCAGGGCTAGCACATAGTGCTCACTGCAGGAAAATCTAGATTTAAGAAGAATGAGCTGTGGGAGTTAAGTGTTGTCAAGTGTTATGTATGACAAGGAGAGACTGTGTTTGTGAACAGAATGCCAGTAATCCAGGTGTTGGTGAGAAAGAAGGAAAAGACAGCTACCTTAGTCAGAGGAGTGCAATTTGACAACCACTGAAGTGCTGACTCACTATGCAGCCATCACTAACTCTCCCAATACCTAGGTGTGTTGTACTGGTAATATACCTCCCTGGTCATTGGCTGCCTACCATTTACTACCTACTAGATTTTTGGGAAACATTTTAACACTGGGGGTATAACTGGGGTGCACAGGGTGTTCAGTGTTATGAATCAAAATGTTGAACATCTTGTGGAGTTGTTGGATGAAAAAGGAATGGTGACTGGGAATAACTAGTTTCAAAAGAGGGGATATACACATGTAAACATATGTGAGTAAGATAGATGGTCAGCAAGCATTATTGGATTACATATTCATTGACAGGCGTGTAACAGAGAGACTTTTGGATGTAACTGTGCTGAGAGGAGCAGCTGGAGGCGAGGGTGAAGATTTGTAGAGGTTTTCAAAAAAGAGGGAACATGTCAGGGAGAAGAGAGTGATGAGAGTGAGCTTAGAAAAGAGACTTGGGTGAAGAAATACCAGGAAAGATTGAGCGTAGAATGGCAAAAGGCAAGAGTGAATGAAGTGAGGGGAGTGGGTGAGAAAGGGGAGGCATGTGATGGCATGTGCAAGAGATGCATGTGGCATGTGAAAGGTGGGAGGTGGGCAGATTTGAGGGTAGTGAAAGGTGGGATGAAGAAGTAAATTTGCAAGTGAAAGAGAAAAGAGAGGTATTTGGGCAGTACTTACAGGAAAAGAGTGCACATGATTGGGAGATGTATAAGAGAAAGTGGTAAGAGGTCAAGAGGAAGGTGCAGGGGTTGAGAAGAAGGGCAAATGAGACTTGGGGTGAGATAGAATAGTAAACTTTAGGGAGAATAGGAAAATGTTTTGGAAGGAGGTAAATAATGTGCAAAAGACAAGAGAACAAATGGGAGCATTGGTAAAGGGAACAAAAGGGAAGTCATAACAGGTATTGATGAAGTAAGGAGGAGATAGAGTGAGTATTTTGAAGGATTATCAAATGTGTTTGATGATACGAGTGGCAGATGTAGGGTGTTTTGGTCGGAGTGGTATGCAAAGTGAGAAAGTCAAGGAGAGTGGTTTGGTGTAGAGAAAAGAGGTGGTGAAAGCCTTACGCAAGATAAAATGCAGCAAGGCAGCCAAAGTGAATGGTATTACATTTGAGTTTATTAAGAAAGGGGGTGACTTGGTAGCTGATTGGTTAGTAAGGATTTTCAATGTATTTATGGATCATGATGAGGTGCTTGAGGATTGGCAGAATGCATGCATAGTTCCACTGTACAAAAGCATGGGGGATAAAGGTGAGTGTTCAAACTAGAGGTGTAAGTTTGTTGAGTATACCTGGTAAGTCATATGGGAGGGTACTGACCGAGTGGGTGAAGACATGTACACATGCTAAAAAAATATTTAGCACCATTAGCCTGGCAACAATCAACGTCTTTCTCTGTATGCGTATGTGTGAAAGTAATATGTTTTCTGTAGCCATGTGTCGTATCTAACGGTTAATAAATGAGAATACATAAACTGTTAGTAT
This sequence comes from Panulirus argus, assembly GCA_038088735.1. Lineage (NCBI taxonomy): Eukaryota > Metazoa > Arthropoda > Malacostraca > Decapoda > Palinuridae > Panulirus > Panulirus argus. The sequence goes on along the minus strand of JAYMFT010405204.1, from coordinate 9,922 downwards.
GAAACCCTCTAAACAGAGTAGCATTACCCTCTGTAATATAATAATCAAACCAATGACCTGTATTAATGTGTAAATGGCAACTAACATATTGGGATGGCATTTGGGGAGTTCTTACATTATGAGATACAAAGACATAACCCCACATCATTACAAAGACTAGATGATAGAAAGTATGTAAATGTACAGTATTATAACACCACAAGCACAAATATCACAATATTTGTGTATTGTGAAAGTGATGTAACATTAAGCACAGTATTTGCCTGATTATGAAGCAGATAATGAGTCATGAAGCAAGGTATGATATTTCTTTAGTATGCCAGACATATGATTAGTAGGTCTACAAGGGTGTGATTGATAGTGAAATTCATGTGAGACAAACAATGTTAGTGTTAGCATAGGCGGTTCTTTATCTGAATGCAAAGTATAGATTATGTTGGAATTGGAACTGGTGAAACCTGCACTGAGTTGAGCTTTTTAGCTAACAGTAGGAATCGTAATGCTTATTTCAAATCATAGCTATGTTAGATGAGATGAAAACCCAATAATATATTATTCAGCACCCCTATGATAAAATGATGTTATTTGTGCATGTGGTCTTATATTACTGCATGTTTCCATACTTTCCATCCTTTACACTTTGTAATGATCTATGATTATGCCTCTGCATCTCATAATGTAAGAAATCCATAAATGGCACCTTTTTCATTGGTTGCCATGCACATATTAATACAGGTTGAACCTCTGTAATTCAGCAACCTTGGGACCTGACCAGTGCTGGACCTCAGAAAATGCCAGAAAACAGAAGCAGATCCCCAAGGGAACCCCTTATGTAAACATGTGCCCAACACCTAGTCTTGCCAGCTCGTTCCACATACATATTGCTGTGTTATCTAAGGCAGAACAGAGCTTAAAGCAAGAAATAATACAACCAATAATGCTTCCAAACAAGGTTATGCTTTAGGGTGTGCCAAACAATTATATGAAATCAAAAATGTTTTACACTTTGGATCGAGGCCAACATAGTTAAGCCACGTCCACACTATTGGCCAGTTCCCAACAGGCTGTGCCCTCAATGGACTAAGTCTCTTGGGTATGCTTGTGTTGTTGTCCATACTGTTGAGGTGGTCAGGCAGTCAAGTCATACAGTAGCCAGTAAGTGGTCAGCAAGCCATGAGTGTAGTATCACCATGTGCAGCAAAGTTGAAAGGAAAAAATAGTGCTAGCGTAGCATATTGATTGCTGTGTGTGTAAAAAAGAACAGTACGGAAAACTATATGGTGTAAAGAGTGGTAACTTTGTGGCTGGCAGCGCCATTATTCCAGACCCGGCATCAAACAATCAGGCAGTGTCTGATTTCGCTCAACTATGGGCAAGGGCAATCCCCTGAACTGCCCGTCAAAGTTTCCACAAAGTGTCTGATGACAGACTCAACACTTGTGCCCACTGGGCACTGTCTGATAGTGTGGATGCTCTTTTACAATGTGCTCTAGCTTCACGCATGAAGTAATTTTCAAACCATTCAAGAAAAATTCGAGTTGTCATCCACCTTTTTTTTAGTACCATGGTAGATAACTGGAAGAATTTTCATTCCTTTAAAGGCCTTCGGGTGAACACTTTTACCAATTACTATCAGCTTTCATTGCTGAAGCCAAGAATTGTTACCCTATCTTTGGAATCCTTATCCCTGTTGGAGACTCCTCAGTTCTTGGACAAGGGTTTTTTGTGACATACGACACCAATACCGGGCAGATTCTTCAGCATTATACACTTATTCTGGGGCTAAGTTTTCCGCTGCCACTAACTGTGCAAATCCATCTACAAACTTTGTCGCAGCTAAGCATTTCCCCAGGAATGCTTATACCTTCATTACGTTGGAGCTTAAACCACTTTATAATTGCACTGTATAATTCTGTACTCCTAGCACTTTTCAAAGTTTTCTGAAACTTTAAACTTTTCTGGCTTTCATTCTCAGCAAAAAAATTAAAATCCTACTCCTTTTGTTTCTTTAAGTCATACACAGTTGACGATCCAATCTCATAGTACTCACACAAGGTCTTTACAGAAGTTCCTTTATCTAATATTCTCAGTAACACCACCTTTTCAGGCATTGATAATGATTTATGCTTATGTTTATTACCTCTTAGCATCATCCTCTGCACCTCTTGGTCTCTTGGATGACATCCTGAAGGGCTAAAATACAGCTAAAAGTAAGAAAATAACAGGACTGTTAATTAGCTCGGCTGCAGTGTAAACAGATTTTGGCACCTTAATGCTGCTAACTTATTTACAGTGCCATCCTGATGGCAGATCCACAAACTAATGGTGGTAGATTCAAAAAGTGCCAAAGCATGGGAGTTGCTGGTCCACGGAGCTCTGGATTAGAGAGGTATAACCTGTATAGATTGTGGGTTTGATAATTATATTGCAAAGGATCATGCTATGCAGTTTAGGGAATTTCATACTAACACTCTTGGTATTCCTGTTCATTAACAGTTAAATACGACACATAGCTACAGAAAACATCATATTACTTTCACACTAACACACACATACATACACACAAACAGGGGTACCAACCACTCCAGTGATTGTTGCCAGGCGTATAAGGGCCAGGTATGCCAAATAATTTTTTAGTGGGTGTACTAAGCTTCAGACTGGGGAGGAGTAGCATGGTTTCAGAAGTGGTAGAGGATGTGTGGATCACTTGTTTGCTTTAAATAATGTGTGTGAGAAATATTTAGGAAAACTGATGGGTTTGTAAGTAGCATTCAAGGATCTAGAGAAGGCATATAATAGGGTTGCTAGAGATGCTTTGTGGAAGGTTTTAAGAATAAATGGGTTGGGAAGAAAGCTGCTAGAAGCAGTGAGAAGCTTTTATAAAGAGTGTAAGGCTTGTGTATGAATAGGAGGAGAGGAGAGTGAATGGTTTCAAGTGAAGGCTTGTCTGCAGCAGGGGTGTGTGATGTCTTCATGGTTGTTCAATTTGTTTATAGATGGTGAGGGGGTAAATGCAAGAGTCTTGGAGAGAGAGGGGTGAGTATGCAGTCTGTGGGAAAGGAAAAGGCCTGGGAAGTGAGTCAGTTGGTGTTTGCTGATGAAACAGCACTGGTGGCTGAATCAAGAGTTAAACTGCAGGAGTAGATGACTGAGTTTGGAAGAGTGTATGAAAGGAGAAAGTTGATAGTGATTGTAAGTGAAAGCAAGGTTATGAGATTCAACAGGGTTGAGGGACAGGTTAGTTGTGTGTGAGTATGAATGGAGAAAAACTGGAGGAAGTGAAGTGTTTTAGATATCTGGGAGGGGACATGGCAGCAAATATAACTAGGGAAGTGGAAGTGTCATAGGGTGTGAGATGATGTCACGGTTCTGGCAGCACTTAAGAATGTGTGGAAAGAGAACATTATCTGGGAGGGCAAAGATGGGTATGTTTGAAGGAGTAGTAGTTTCAACAATATTATAAGGTTGCGAAGCATGGGCTACAGATAGGGTTGTGCGGAGGAGGGTAGATGTGTTGGAAATGAAATATTTGAAGACAATATGTGGTGTGAGGTGGTTTCATCATGTAAGTAATGAAGGGTTAAGAGAGACGTGTAGTAATAAAAACACTATGATTTAGAGAACATAAGAGGGTGTGTTGAAATGGTTTGGACATATGGAGAGAATGAGTGAGGAATGGTTGACAAAGAGGATATATATGTTAGAAGTGGAGGGAACAAGGAGAATGGGGAAGCCATTTTGGAAATGGATGGATGGAGTGAAAAAGATTCTGAGCAGTCAGGGCCTGAACATGTAGAATGGTGAAGGGTGTGCATGGAATATAAAGAACTGGAATGATGTAGTACACTGGACTAGACATGCTGTCTATAGACTGAAACAGGGCATGTGAAGCATCAAGGATAAACTCTGGAAAGGTGTGTGGGGCCTGGATTTGGACAGAGAACTGTGGTTTTGGTGTATTACACATGACAGTCTGAGAATGGATGTAAGTGGATGTAGCCTTTCTTTGTCTGTTCCTGGCATTACCTTGTTAAAGCAGGAAACAGCAATCAATTACTGGAAAAAAAAAAAAAGCAATGAGTACCTAGATGCATACTCCAATTAGCTAGACAAGGACTATACCTATGCTCAGTCTATGTTTGAGGTAACACTCCTCAGAGTCACATATGTACCTGGACAAAGGTTTGGAGTGAGAAGGTCACTATACATGATCATAATTAAAACTTCGTAAATATTCTAATAAGCTCAGCTTTTAACAGAGGTTTAGGGATTTTATGTCCTCAGGTTATCCTCAGAAACAAACAGGAATATATTGAGAAACAAATAAACAGTTTGAGAAGAGGAGGTGCCTGGTTCATCTAATATCTACAAAATCTTGCACAAATGACTGAATTACTTATTGTTAAAAACATTAATATTAATGAGACTCAGGCATATACTGAAGATGAGAAATAAAAAAAAATGCAAGGCAATAAATAAGTGAACAACATAGAGATAACAAGATATGAATGATACTGAGATGTGGATTTCTGATCATATGATACTCTATCTACTCACCTGAAAAAGTGATTTGGATCAGCTGAATCTTATGTCAGAGAAAAAAGATATAATTGGCAAATTAATATCTTTAATGTATGCATCTTATCATAAATATCTGACACATATATACATAAGGAAATTAATTAGCCTCAGAACTCCCAGCAGTCCTCAATATTTGCAAAACCTCACTATGACTATTTCTGGTCCCAACAAAGGATTGTAATCTATCTCAGTCTGCAAAGTTCTGCATGATCTGACTTCAGAATTATACAACCTGAATTTACACCATTTGTATTTTACTTTGGTCTGAGGTTTAACACAATGGGAGTAATTTCTACAAGACTTGCACATGTACTCTTGAAATTACAGTAGTATGTACAAGCAACAGATGCAGGTATCCTTGCTAAGGAAGCAAGGATTATCATGTACACTGTTTCCTACTTTTAAAGCATGGTATCACATGCGCAGAATCATTCTTAACTATTTCAAATACTGACCATCTCCACATATGCACCAAAATATATAATGGTATCCTAAAAGGTGGTTTGGTGAACCGCCCTCGCAACTTTAAATGTAAAAATGCACTGAAGCTTTTCATAAACTGGTGTGACTATGAAGTCTGCAGCCACAAACTACTTGCATAACAAGAAAGAAGACATGAAAAGGTGTGGAATTTCAATATGTGTGACAGACCATCAAAACTGGCTGAAGTGTAAATGTGGCCAAGAAAGGCCAATCTATGTGGGACAGCAAAATCCTTCACTTACTTCCATGGTAGTGCTTTTCAGGCCCTAAAATATCATACAATTGGACTTTAGCTTAATGTCACACTCCTATCATAGTGAGTCCACTGCAATGGACAATTAAGCTATATGGGGTAGACTATTATTGAATTTAGGGCATATATATCACACTACATGTGAAGAACATGAAAACATACAAGAGTGACTAGGACTGTATGTACACAGGTTCATGATGTATAGAAGTAAGTTCATACAGTGTGTGTGTGTGTGTGTGTGAGAGAGAGAGAGAGAGAGAGAGAGAGAGAAGGATATGGCTGTATTGATACTTAACATATAACAAGTGCTTTCAATAAACTTTGATAAAGCAATACAATACAATCCAAAGTAACAGTACGAGTCCATCTGCATGTGTGTGTGTAGCTGTGGAATGGAAATGGTTGTTCTGTGGTATAACATATAACACATGCTTTGAATGAGCTTTGACAAAACAATGCTTATGCTAGTTAATTTGATCCAAATCACATGATAGCTCATACAAACATTATGTTTTTGTGAGTGCTTTAGAACATATCATCTGCAATTAGTGTCAGCAAAAAGCCTTGTCTGCCCTCCCATATATTTTCAAAGGCAATGCACATCTAAAGTTTATTGTGTGTATAAGCATATGACATTCTTAAGGTAAAATCATGATACAGCTGGTTACTGAGACCAGTATTTCTAATGGTGTCTCAGGCTATCCTGAGGGAATGATGTTCTATCTTTACTATTCCAAGCTACCATTACATTTTGGGAATTATGCTTCTGGGCACTGTATGTCTTCCACTTGTGTTTCAAAATGGTTGGCTCTTTCCATTCTAAGAAGGAGATAGCCTGAATTTTTGCCTGGAAGCAAGAAAATGTGGGTAAATGTAAGGTTTCTATGAACAGTCGGTGCTTAGAATGCATGATCATATAGCTGCTTCCAGTAACAACTCATCAGTGCATCGCTTTGTTTAGATCAAGACCCTGTGGACCCAAAACATGGACTTTGAACACTTTAGGAACCTTGCCAATTCCATGCTCAGACATCTTCAGATGGTAGTCAAGGCCAAAGGAGAGATGACAAAGTAATAAAGTGTATGATATCGCCTTTGAAAATGTATGGGGAGGTAGAAATCATTTTATTGCACAACCTGTAATTACTAAATTTCTAACTGAATATCTTTCATAAAAACCTACCATTCAACAAAAAGATTAATTTGATTTATGTCTGAACATTTAAATTCCTTGTGGTACATGTATCTACTAAACTTCTACCGATACATATTGTTTATGTCTTTAATAGTAATAGCATTACAGCTAAATCAATGTTACATCTTCATCACTTGTCCCTTCTTCACAGTCTATCAGAAGAGAATAGTTTCTAATAAACAAAAATGAAGTCATAACCCATTTTTGTCATCATATCCACAATCTCAAATGCATCTACATGAAAAAGTCCAGTCACAACTGCACAACAAATGGAAATTTTACCATCAATATATTCAACAAATTTTTAGGCAAGGTAGCCCATGACACAAAGATATACCTTATATAGCATTTATCATGATAAATTGCAAATGATTTAAATACAAGAAGTACATCTTAATCAGAGCAAATAATAAAATTTCCAAATAGTCAAGGAAAAACACACAAGGTATCATATCCTTACTCAAATATACAATATGATTTTTAGACACATAAACACATGTCATGTGAACAGGCAATTTGGATATATATATATATGAAGTGATGATATATTTATCATATTCCAAAGACTATCAGGAACTTGAAAAACAAATTAGCTTAATTTCTATTTCTTGTCACTGGTAAAAAATAAAACTTAAATCTCTATGAAATCTGAGAAACAAGTATTCCCAGTTTCCCAAAGTAATAAAAAGAAAATTATATAAATAAAGATTCAGTTCAATAATTAACATACCAGAGTAAGGAGAGATGCAGTAATTACAATGAGTGCAGTTAAAAATTTTGGGTATGACTAGGTAGTACACATAACCTGTGATGAAAGAAAATTGGAATTCTAAAACCTTTGCTCCAATCCTTTAAAATGATATGAATAAATATTGGAATATACTAACTCTGGAAAGTCATCCATTACATCCCCTGAGTTCAGGCACAGCTATTCTGCTGCATTTTGATAACATGAATAATTTCATGGGAGAAGACTAATACAATATTCCTTTTTAACTAGAAGAGCATCATATGGAATTAAACTAAATATACATAAAATATGATGCAAAGTTCATAAAAGAAATAAATCAGAACAGACAGCAACTTCAAAAATTATATCACAGCTAAGGCTAAACCCCTTTTACATTTCTCAACTATCACTTCCCAGCAATGCTTTGGAAATTATAGAAATGGTTAAGAAACTTCTATGTGTTGTTCCTTCAATGAAAGTAAAACCATGGCAAATATGTTACCTGAATAATTGCACGGCTTTGTTTGAAAATATATAAACTACTTATAAGCAGGCACCAAGAATAAATTCTTTCGACAAGTCATTGCTGCACTAGTGATTCCACATAAAAATAAAGCATGCATTGTATGTACCATTTCCTGCAAATACATCACAATTTGGTGCAAGTGAACTCTCTCCTAATCTTCTTGGTTACCAGCCATTTAGGCACCACTGAGTGAATACATCTAGAGCATTTCTTGAAACCTCTGAAAAATTTGTTACACTGGCTTGGTTATCACCTATGTCATTGTTACCATGCATTTGCAATAGACTGAAAGAGAACAATATGAAAGAAGACTGAATGATGGCTGCTTACTCTAGTACTGTACATACAAAGGGTTAAGGAAACATAGAAGCAGAACAAGGCAGAGAATCAAGATGTAAAACAATTTAAAAGAAAAAAAATAATTTCAATCTTTGTAGGCCAGCATAGAATTTGAGAATCTGAGGAACACTAGTAAGAGCATCTATGGTTAACACCAACCTCAGGGAGAGAGAGAGAAAGAGAGAGAGAGAGAGAGAGATAATGTACAACATAATCTTGTCACAAGGCTGGGCTAGTGTGAAGTGCTCCCTACATACTCTGCTTGTCTCACAATGCAGTAATTGTTCTCTGCTCCCTGTCACATTTCACAGCTGTCTATCTTGGAACAGTTTTAACCAGATATGTAGTCTTCTCTTGAAGGTTAGTATTCCTTGGTACCTTTTTGATACATTCCATAAAATTCTTGTAAATTTTATCACTCTATCATAAAGTGTTTAATCCAGGCAAATTGCCTTTAAACCTTGCTAGTTTTGCTATGAACAAATTATTATGCATCTTTCTCTTCTTCCTTCTGAACTGCATAAGTTTTTCAGTCTTTTAGGTTACTTAAGTGTTCCACTCTGTAAGGTTTACTTGCAACACGTTTTATCTCTAGCTTAATTTCAGCTTGCTTAGCTGATGACGATACAACACAGCAGTATTTAATTGTACTTCTTAAACATACTCTGAAAACATTCATCATCAGCTTTGTATGTCTTGTTGAGAAGGTTCTCCTTATCACACTGCTTATCACCTAATTCTGTATGCATATTTTCTTTTTCTATATGAACTTGAAACTCCAGCTTTTCATAAATGATAACTCCAAAATCATCAAAATTTGTAGTCTCTTTCTCTGACTCTTGTAAGGTTTCACTGTAGTCTTAATTATGCCTTGACTTATTTGTACAATTTTTTCAAATGAATTTCAACAAGCCATAATCTGCTAAGTTTATATATTCAAATCTTTTCCACACTCTTTCTAACTTTTAATGATCGTATCATCTTAATGAATGATGTCATCTGCAAAACATAGAACGATCCATTCTTTTACATCTGTGTCCACATATTTGATATCATTATTATAAATAGTATTGAAACTGATACTATCCCTAATAGCACACTAACATCTTCATTTGACACTGCAAGGGTGTGTGATGTCATTAGGTTATGAATGGTGTGGTGAAGAAGTTGAATGTGAGGATCTTGGAAGATGTACAGGTATGCAGTCTGTTAGCGGTGGGCTGGAGCCTGGAAGTTAAGTCAGTTACCATTTGCTAAGGAAACTGTACTGGTGGCAGATTCATGTCAGAAACTGTAGAGGCTGGCTTTTGAGTTGGTGGAGTGTATGCAACAGGAGAGTAAGTAAGAATAAAAACAAAATTATTAGGTTCTCCAGTTGTGAGAGACTTGTTAGTTGAACTTCAAAGTTTGAATGGAGAAACTCTAAAGGAAGTGGTGTGTTCTTGATACATGCGAGTAGACATGGCAATGAGTGGAACCATGAAAGATTTAGTAAGCCAAAGGGTGAGTGAGAAGGCTAAGGTCCTGAGCACACTGAGGAGTGTGTGGTAAGAGTAGTAAGCGTCTGTGTGGTACAGGAGTGCTAATGGTGTTATAAGGACGGGGCATGGGTGATGGATAGGGTGTGTCTGATGGTATGGTAGTTCCAATAGTATTGTAAGGAATGAGCCCTTAAAAAAAAAAAAAAAAAAATAAATATATATATATATATATATATATATATATATATATTATTATTTATTATTTATTATACTTGATCGCCGTTTCCCGCGTCAGCGAGGTAGCGCCAGGAAACAGACGAAGAAAAAATACCCC
>JAYMFT010405193.1:0-18640 GCA_038088735.1 Panulirus argus | reverse complement strand
GATGGGGATGGGTGGTGGGCTGTGGGAGGGGTGTTGGGGGGTGGGGGTCCCTGGTTAATTTAGGCTAGTGTCAGTAACCTCTTCAGCAGCGGCGGCGGCGGCGGCCTTCTCCTCTACCACCACCACCACCACTACCTCCTCCTCCACCACTACCTCAACACCACCACCACTTCCTCCTCCACCACCTCCGGGGTTAGTCATGTCTAGCGGGGGTTAGGAAGTGGACTGGGGTGGACTGTATTATACCCCAGCCTATATATTTGTTGGGGGGGACGATATAGCCGGATATACTTTCTGTACGCAGAAGACGCGTATCGCAAGAGGTGGGTTTGGCGTATATGGTGGGTCTGGTTGGCGTATGTAGTGGTGAATATTGCGTATGTGTGTGTAGGGGGAGAGGAGGGAGATGTTTGGATGTTGTGTTTGTGTATGGAGGGGATGAGAACTATGGATGTTGTATGTGTAGGGGGTGAGATCTCTGGATGTTGTGTATGGGGAGGTAAGATCTGTGGATGTTGTATGTATAGGGGGGGGTGAGATCTGTGGATGTGGGTAGGGGTAGATAGGGGAAACTTGTGGATGTTTAGGGGAATGTGGAATGTTTTGGGATGTTTGACTGTCGGGGGTTGTGTGCGTAGTGTTATAAGATGTAGTGGTGTAGGTAGTGACTGTAGGAGGAGCCCTGGAGTACGTTGTGTTGGGGGAAATGTGGAATGTAGTGGGGTATGTCTTGGGTGTCTAGGGGTACGGGGTGCCTGGTCGAGGGCGGCCCCCCCCCCATACTCTGGGGAACATGTCTGGTTCCAGGTAGAGGAGACGGGGGAAGGAGGGAGCTATACCTGTGTATATGGCGGAGAATCCTGAGGTCGTGTTGGAGCGTCTTCGAGGTTGTGTTGGAGAAGGTTAAGATCAAGGTTGCGTCGGAGAAGTTTGAGGCTGTGGTGGAGAATCTTTAGGTCGTGGTGAAGGTTCAGGTTGTGATGGAGAATCTTGAGGCGCGTTGGAGAAGGTTTATGTTGTGGTGGAGAATCTTGAGGTTGCGCCGAAGAAGTTTAAGGTGGTGGTAGAGAAGGTTTAGGTTGTGGTGGAGAATGTGAGGTTGTGATGGAGAATCTTGAGGTTGCGTTAGAAATTTTAGGTTTTGATGGAAAAGTTTAAGGTTGTGTTGGAGAAGGTCAAAGTTGTGTTGGAGGAGTTTTAGGCTGTGTTGGAGAAGGTTGAGGTTGTGGTGGAGAATGTTTAGTTTGTGTTAGAGAAGGTCGAAGTTGTGGGGGAGAAAGTTGAGATTGTGTTGGAGAAGGTTGAGGTTGTGGTGGAGATGCATACGCTTGCCCCGTCACGGGCGACGCATGCGCCCGGCAGGCATCAAGGGCATTGTTTACAAGTTTCCAGGCGCGCGGGAACCACGCCACTTGTCACTCTAGCAGGTGTGGCGTGGGTGTAGCAGGTGTGGCGGGGGTGTAGCTGGTGTTGCGGGGGGTGTAGCAGGTGTTGCAGGGGGTGTAGCAGGTGTGGTGGGGTGTAGCAGGTGTGGCGGGCGGTGTAGCAGTTGTGGAGGGGTTGTAGCTGGTGTGGCGTGGGTGTAGCAGGTGTGGTGGGGGTGTAGCAGGGTGTAGAGCCTGGGGGTGTGGCCGCCTGCCGCTGGCTGAGGCAGTCATGCCAAGATGCCCGCGTCATTTCCGTGCGACCAGGCTGGGGCAGGGCGCCCCCCCCCCTCGCTCCCCCTGCCCTGCCCTTCCTTGACACCTGGCACCCCCCTCCCCTGCCACCTGGCTCCCCCTTCCTTTACCACATGGCACCCCTTCCCCTGCCCCCTGACACCCCCTACCCTGCCACTAGGCAACCCCTCCACCTGTCAATTGGCGCTCCCTCCCTCTGGCAGTTAGCACCCCCTTCCTCTGTTCTCTGGCTCCCCCTTCCCCTGCCAACTGGGATTCCCCCTCCCCCCTAGCCTTCCCCCGACAGTTCCTGCCACCTGTCCCTTTCCTCAGCCAACACCACCAACCCTTCTACCCCCCCCTATCACCACCACAATACCCCCTCTCCACCACCACCACCACCACAGATCATCATCCCCCCTCCAGTACACTAGTAAGACGTGAGGCACTGGAGTGGTGAAATGTACCATCCTCACCAGTCATGAGGGAGGGGGGGTGGGGTGAGGGCCTCCTTCCCACCCCAGGGGGCCCCCCGGGGGGAAGAGGGGGTGGGGGACAGGGAGATAGATCCCACACGCGTGTCACCTGACCTCAGGCCCAGGCTTCGGAACCCGTGTGACGTCATGCGAGAAGTCGGCAGCTCTGCCATTGATATGGTTCACCGGAGGAACCTGTTGACTTGGGGGGGGGCGGAGGGGGGCTCGCTCCCTCCTCCACCAGGTCTCTCAACCCCCCCCCCAGTAGCCTCGTACACCATGTGGAATGTTGACGAACCGGACCGGCCCCCCCCCGCCCCCCACTCCCCAGTCAGGCTATAGGGTTACCCCCCACCCCCTTCCCCTCCTTCCCCCCCCCTCCCCATGATACGACACGATCGCTTCCTCTGTTTACATGTGAGAGACGCCTTCACTGATACACACCTTCCCCAGTACCGGTGCACTGGTCCACCAATACCGGTACACTGGTTCCACAGTACCGGTACACCGGTTCACCAGTACCGGTAAACTGGTTCACCAGTACCGGTGCCTTGGTTATACACCCTTCACCAGCACCACCACACCTACGTGGTTGTGACGTGGGAACGGTGAAGGATAGGGCTGGCTGTGGGCCGGGTCCGGGAGAGCCGTGCTGTGCCAGGGAGAGGAAAGGGAGACGAGCACAAGGGTTCGAAGACACTCGTCCTAACCTGACATTTTAAGGGAGAAATAAATATGAGCGACTGTGGTGTGTGTGTGTGTGTGTGGAAGAGGAGGGGGAAGGGGGGTATATGTTGGGCGTCATGTGTAGTGGAGTAGGGAGGGGAGTGGACGCCATGGGGCACATGACAGTGCCAGCCACCCGTCCTCCAGGAGTGTTCACAAGGTGTCAGTCAGCACGCGCGAACTACGGCCACCACGTGCGGCAGGTGCGTGCGTGCGTTGAGGGGGTTGGAGGGCCGAGGAGAGGGGTGGGGGTACACGTGCGCTGTGAGGTTGCTCGGACCCTCCCTCGCGTACGTCTTGAGATCCAGACTTTGTATATTCCTCAGCAGGAGCCGTAAGTGCGGTTTGGCTGTAGTAGAGGGCCGGGCTGTGGTAGAAGACCAGTCTGTGGTAGAGGGTCGGGTTCTGGTAGAGGGCCGAGCTCTGGTAGAGGGCCGGTCTCTGGTAGAGGACCGGGATGCGGTAGAAGGTCGGGCTCTGGTAGAGGGCCGGGCTGTGGTAGAGGAACAGGCTGTGGTAGAGAACCGGGCTGGACTGACCCCATGTCTACCCCCCCAACCCCCACCACACACACTGAGTGAAGAGGAGGGGAAGTTTTTAGTATGATCATATTTTGCCCTGTCGCGTCACACTTGTATTAGGTTTGTGACGCGCTGATTGTAAGGGGGGAAGGGGGGGAATGTGTGTTTAGGGGGTGATTGTGGTAGTGTGACCCAGTATGAGGATAGAAGGGGGGGTGTGATGTGGAGGGGGAGGGGGGAAGGGGAGGGGACGGGACGGGCAGGACCCTAATTGTGGGCGCGTCACACTTCCCGGCACCTGCAGTATTACCAGCGGTGGGTGGCTGGCCCCCCCCTTCCCTCCCCTCCCCCTTCCCCTCCCTTGCCCTGCCTGCTGCTGCTGATGATGCCTCCCCTTACCCCTCCACCCCCTGCCCCCCCTACTTCTGCTCCTGCTGGCCCTACTGCTCCTGCTCCTCCTTCCTGCTATTTCTCCTGCTGCCGCCCATGTCCTTCCTGAGGTCCGCCCCCCCCCCATCTGTTGTCAGTGGTGGCCTGCTGTAGCTTGTGTTGGCAAGGCTGTTGTATTGTTGTTGAAGTTGTTGTTATTGTTGGCCATTCAGCCCTCGACTTTACCGCCATGTTTAATGGTTGTGGCCATGGCCAAGGGGTTAGTGGTATTAAATGGCCAAGGTGGTGTGGTGTAGGTGGCCATAACTATACGTAAGAGGTACACCAACGATCATTTTTTTTTTGTTATTATTAAGTTGGCCCTTGATGGGCAAGGCCACTGGCCCACCACCAGTCAAGATGGCCAAAGGTGGCCTGCCTGGCCGACTTGGTCCTTTCACAGTTGGTCCAGCAGTAATGGGGTATAGGGGGAGGGATGGGGGGGGGGTAACACACGGTTTCAGTAGGCACCCCTTCCCCTTCACCCACTAAGGGGCAGGCAGGGTCAGACTACCTTGCCTTGCCCTACCTCACGGTGGTTAGGGAGGTGTTCTTACCCCTTACAGGCTGTGTTAGGCATGCTCCCATAGGCCTACTCAACCACCACCAAGTCCTGGTACACTCTGAAGGTACTTTACCCGCCTCCTTTGTTAAATTTCTGGGGTACCAGATACTCTGTAGTGCTTCCCCAGGGCTTGTTTTTGCACCTTTCGATTTCACTTAGGATTTTGGGTCTTCCGTGCCTGTCGTATCCGTATGACAATGCATCCAAGTTGAAGCTCGGAACCTCGCTTGCCAAGTGTAGGTTTGGATGAATGTTTCCAAACTGCCCCTCAGAGAGAACGAGCTGCGGTCAGTGCTCTCAGTCGTTCACAGTAGTTCGGGGTGCCAGAGTTGGCTGTGAAAGATCATTCTTATGCTTTCTCAATCTGAAGTTTTATGCACGCCCTGAAGGAATACGTACGCTTGCAGTCATATTTTATGCGTGAGAGGAATAGTGCCCTTGAGGAGCGTTATCATTAGATTTTTCAGCTCTTGTCTTGAAGGTCCGCAGTATCCAGCCTGCCATCTTTTTTTATAAAGAAGCAACAGTTGCTCTATTGTTCCCGCTGAAGGTAAGGTGGTCAGACATTACCACTTCGGGGTCTTTAAAACCAATCTCCTCCCAGAGATGATTGTTTCCGCATCAGTCCTGTAGTTTCTACTTGTTATTATGTCTTCATTTCCCCACATAACGAAGAAAGTATAACTTCTCACCATTAGATAACTGGAAGACTTGGCTTATGTGTGTGTCTGTAGTTTACCTGGGGCGGGGATGGGGGGGGGGGCTCTTATACTGAAGGGAGATTTCCAGACTCGGTTTTGTGTACCGTCCGCTTGGAGAGAGGGGATGTACGTAGTCTGTTCCCCCTGCGTCTGTGTCGGATATCAGGGTGCGAAAGATGAGGAGAGACGCATGTTGACTCCTCCCCGGGGAACAGATCTTCTGACCTACGAGGCTTTGGTAACTCCCTGATTGAGAACAGCCTGAACACACCTCCCTCCCCCTCGCACTTTTCCCTCCCTTCCCCCTCCCCCCTCAAACACACCGTGCAGGCAGGGAGCCTTCCCCCTCTCTTCCCCCCCCCTCCTCCCTGGGTAGTAGTGGGGAGGGCAGGACCCACTCAAGCCTTTGCAGGCAGCCCAACCCAACCCAACCGCCCCCAACCTGCCCCACAGGGGACACTCCTGACACTCCCTCCCCCCTTCTACCCCCTCCAGCCCCCTCCCCCAAGGATGGTGGCCACATTCCCCACCACCAGACCTCGAGCTGGAAGCGCCTCCCTTACTTGGAACCGTGGCAAGGGGGCGCCGCCTCCTCCCTTGTCTCTTGTGTGCCGGACAGGGTGTGTGTGTGTGTGTGTGGTGCGCCCAGGGGCTGTGGTAGGCGTATGGGCACAAGCGTGTGGTGAAGTATCTGCGGTTGTGGCCGGCGCTGGAAGGCGTTTAGCAGGCGAGAACGAGAGGAGTGGGTGCTAGAGGGGGAGCGTGGCAGTAGAAGGCTCGGGCACTGGAGGCTCCAGGAGTCTATCATGGGCTGGGGGTTGGTACTGGAGGCTCCAGGAGTCTATCACGGGCTGGGGGTTGGTACTGGAGGCTCCAGGAGTCTATCATGGGCTGGGGGTTGGTACTGGAGGCTCCAGGAGTGGAGTGAAGTGGTAAATGCCGTCAGTTGGCAGGTTTGGAAAGGTGTTGGTACAGGTATTGATACCAACACTGCCTCATATTCTCGACGTGTGTGTGTGACTGGGAATGGAACCCGGAGTTCAGACGGCAAATGTGCGTGTGTGTGTGTGTGTGTGTTTGTGTCTGTGTGTGTAGTGAGGGCTGTTGTGGACAGGTGGAGGGTGGAGGAGAGAGAGGTGGAGGGGTATTGCCGTGGAGGGCGGGTGCCGAGACCCCGCCTGGGTGTAGGAAATATCTGGAGGGATGGGTCAGTCTGGGTGGAGGAGACGGCTGGAGTGGGAACCGCGGTGGTAGTGGTGGTGCCCCCCCTCCCTCCCTCCCTCCCCCTTTGGACTTACCTCCCCCCTCCTCCCACCCCCCACCTCCCACCATCCCTCTGCTGTCTTCCCACAGTTCGGGAATAAGCTGACGCACCGCCCACGCCGCCACCGTCACCTCCTGTCGCCCTGAGATCATTCGTCCTTGGGTTGCAGATCGGCACTGTATATATATCCGCATCTATATATATATATATATATATATATATATATATAAGTTTCATATAAAGGCAAAAAAATCACAATATTTTCATTTTCTGGTCATTTTAGAGGAAGTCTTTACGGAGTGGAGGGCGGCGCATCCCTCCTGCCCCTGCTGAAGGAGTGGAGGGTCGCTCATCCCTCCTGCCCCTGCTGAGGGAATGGAGGGGGGAGCATCCCTCTTGCCCCTGCTATGGGAGTGGAGGGCGCCTATCCCTCCTGCCCCTGCTGAGGGAGTGGAGGGCGGCGCATCCCTCCTGCCCCTGCTGAGGGAGTGGAGGGCGGCGCATCCCTCCCGCCCCTGCTGAAAAATCGAAATAAGAGTTGTTTATGGAGGCGGTCGGGGAGGCATCGATTGGGGAGCGGGGAGGGCTGGAGCTGGGGTGAAGGGGTAGGTGGGGAGGGAGGGGAGGGGGAGTTTGAAGGTGATGTGGCCTTCGTCTGCTGCTGCTGCTGCCCTCTACTGTGTCGCGGCTGTGTTGGAGGGCGGGCAGCAGACTCCCCCGCTGAGATGAGAAGCAGATCTTTCCTGGATGCTTTGGTGTGCTTGGAGGGAGGGTTTTGGAGGAGGGTAGGGGGGGGGGTTGGAGAATCTTGTATGACCATCCGTCCATAAGGTACGGAATTAGGGTGAGGCAGATTTGTCAGGCTTTGGAGGGGATGTAGCAAGCGCTGTTGACTTTGGAGAGGGGCGGGGGCGGGGCTTAGCAGGCACTTGACCGGCGGGGGTTTGGAGGGGGGCGTAGCAAGTCCTCTTCACCGGAGAGGCTTTGGAGGAGGCCTTAACATATTTTGCGTCGGATGTTATACGTTGTGAAAGATGTTTGTGTGACGTGATTCTTTGGAGGCCTGTAGAGTCTTGTAGGAGACATATACAGAGCCAGGGATGCTCTGTGGAGCTTAACAGTGGATCTTAAAGCTTTGTAGGGCACTGGATTCTTTGGAGGGAATTTTAAGAGCTTTGTACGGTTGTACGTCCTCTGAAAGGAGCGTTGTGAGTTTTGTAGGGTTGTGCACATCCTTTAGAAGGACTTTTATGAGTTTTGGAGGGAGTGTTGAGAGCTTCGTAGGGCTGTGCATCTTTTGGAGGAAATGTTGAGGGGTTTTAGAGCCTCTGAAGGGAGTGTTTGGTTTTGGAGGATTATGGAGTCTTCGGAGCGAATTTAAGAGCTTTACTGGTTTGCGGGGGTTTTAGAGGGGGGGGGGGTGAAGAGTGATTTGTAGGTTGCTGGTTGAGGATTTTGTAGGAGTTCTGAAAGCTACTTAGGACTGTAGAATTTTTGAAGGGTATTTCAGTGCCTCTAAAGATGTAGCAGGTTTTGTAGGAGGCTTTGTAGTGTTATACTTGGCGTGTTCTTCGGGGGGGGGGGTCTTTCTCCTTCCCCCCCCCCCCCAGCCCGGGCTGGGCTTGTTCAAAGCCTTTGGAGGGAGTTGTTGACGCCCTTCGGGTGACGCAGGCTTTGTAGGGTGTTACGGGACCCCGCTCCGCCTCCATGAGGTCACATCGTGAGGGGAAAGGTCACCTTTGGCGAACCTGTTGTACCTTGAGGAGTACTGACTGGTGTCGTTAAATGACCTTCTCTCACTTCGAAGGAGTCCAACATTACCCTGCTGTTGGAAGTAGCGCAGCCCCTGGGGTTTTGCAAGGGGTCCTCCGTGGAAGGAGGTGCTGGGGGAAACGCCAGGACCCATTCTGAGAAAGTGGTCTTTGAAGGGGGGGGTGGGTCATAACACACACACACACACACACACACACACACACACACACACTCACACACATACGCACACGGTGTGTAAGGCACGTCAGGTGGTGGTGGGGGGTTGGATTGGGGGGAGGGGGAGGGGTGGGGGAGTTTGAGGGGTGTTGCTCCCTAAATAACACTGGCACTCTGGCTGGCACCTCGTGCTGGCCCTCTGTGGGGGGCCCCTCCCCTCCCCTCCCCCCGGCTTGGGGGGAGGGGAGGGTCACGCTACTGCCTTCTTCCCCCCCCCCCCTCCCTCTCTCTCTCTCTCTCTTCCGTAGGTCACATCCCTCGTCAGGCAAGCACGTCCCTTTCCCGTAAGGCACGTCACCCGTCAGCTGAACACCCGTCCCTCTGCCACGGACGGGCTGCTGCCACTCCCTCTTGTGCCTCCGGCGGGCACCAACAGACTCCTGAGCCACGCGTCCCTTCACTCTCGGGTGCCTGAGTCCATGGGAGTCCCAAGGGCGACCTCCTCACCCTCATGGTAGTGCCGAGTGGATGCACACGCACACTCGACCTGGCGCGCTCCGTCCAGTGGCAAGACTCGTGTAGGTTCGCCACTGTGGTGAGAGGTCATGGGCCCGTCCTGCATGACCCGCCTGGCCTCTAGGATGGTGCTAGGGGGGGAGGGGGAAGGGGGGGGGGGAGAGAGAGAGGTGACAGTCACGTCTGGCGTGGGGGCCGGCCATGTTGCCCACCTTACCACCCTCCTGAGTGTTGTGACAAGACCGGACGTTTCTGCCTGTCTGTCTGTCTGTATGTGAGCGCGTTCATATGCGTCCAGTATATATATATTTTTTTTTCATGTAGGATTTTCTGGAGTAGGACACGAAGGACACTTCTGGGAGGGGCTCCGCTGGCCAGAGTGATTCAGCAAGCGTAAATGACCATGTCCTGGGCAAAGGCTTTACACCCGAACCCACTAAGAAGGTCTGGGGGGGGGGGAGGCACACGACATTACACACACACACACACACACACACACACACAGGGGGAGTGTACAGGTAGTACACCCCTCAGAAGCTACACATGAAGTTGATTCCCGGCCCAGATGACTGGCCGACGTGGTAGACTGGACGAATTGAATGCGCTGAGGATCCAAAGCCGTCTACGGAAACATTAGTTAGAGAAAGAGGCCTCTGAAATGTCAGGGGTCCTGTGTATGGTCGGCTTGATCCCGGCACATCTGAGGGACGCCATAAGGAGACCCTAGGACAGCGTCCCCTCCGTCCATAAGACGTGCAAGATGCGCAACGAACAGTCTGGTAGACCATAGGTCATCCCCCCCCCCCCCTACTCTGGTAGGTTAGGTTAGGCCTCAGTTTGGGGGGGAGGGTGAGGGGGGGGGTGGTAGAAGACCCAACCGCCCCCTTCCCCACCCTGCGTAAGGTGTGTTATTATGGTTCTGCTTGCGTGTCCGGGACCGGTCGACGAGTGGGTGTGTGTGTGTGTGTGAGAGGGAGGAACACTACGGGAGCCGGAGGGAGTGGGAGGGGACCTGACCCGACACCCATGGCAGGGAGGGGGGGGGAGGGGATTATTGTCGGGTTGATTCAGGAAACTGTTAGGGTTCTGAAGTCCCTTCCCCCCTGACAAGGTGGCATCAGCTTACGGAAGTACTCACTCGGTGCTGTTGGAGACAAGGGAGGCTGGAATGTTGGAGAAGGAAGAGTCGCGGTGGAGGGTAAAGTCCTTGACCAACTCCATCACTGTAAACAGTTGGGTCTGCCCTTCACTATGTCTTCAGTGATTCCATCCAACAAGCAATTCATAAACGCCACCGGTTTTAAGCCAACACCGTCCTCCAGCATTCCTCCCTCACCACCACTCTCTCCTCCCCCAACACTGCCCTTCAACCTCACCATCATTCACACTGCCCTTCAACCTCACCATCATTCACACTGCCCATCAACCTCACCATCACTCACCATCACCCACTCACCTCACCTCACCTTACCATGTGAGCTACGTCGTCTACTCCCGCCATCAAGGTGTGGAACGAAGCTGTCATGTTGCTCCCCTTGCTCAATCAGGCAGTTTGAGGCTGCAGTCTGTTAGTCGACGTAGCTCACATGGTACACTTTGTTAGGTAACTGTCCAAACCCTCTTTAAGATTTCCAACACTGAACAAGTCCACGCACTGTTTCCATTGGCTGTAGATAAATGCACACACACACCTTTTTTTTTTCCCCAAACTCAGTCACCAACTTCTGCAGTTTCTCACTCGAATCATCAGCCACCAGTAGTGCCGTATCATCGGCGAACAACAACTGACTCGCTTCCCAGGCCCTCTCATCCCCCAGCAGACTGCATACTCGCCCCTCTCTCCAAAGCTCTTGCATTTACCTCCCTAACCACCCCATCCGTAAACAAATTAAAACAACCATTTGTATCGAACATCGAATGTTTAGACTGTTGTCTCTTGCTCCTCCTGTATATATACAGTCGTCCCATTACGGAGATACTCCGGAGTGAAGATTGAGAACCTGTGGTATGACGTTTAAGGATTTTCGAGTGTAGATTGTGACGTTCTGTGCCTCTCCCGCCTGCTCTCCAGAGAGTACATCCTCCGGCAGTTCCCAGTCATTCGCATGTCTGAGGGTTGTTTGTTTTAAGGCCCCAGAGGAACGCCCTCTGCACCACGGACCGTTCACAGTTTTTCGAAGTGTTAATGAAGGCTGTTCAGGATCGTTGCCCACTTTTCGTCTGTAGCTTCGCCCGTCCAAAGAAGGTTTGAATCATATCAGGGCACACGGCAGAGTCGGGAGAGAACGAACACCTTGAGGAGAGGAATTCACTGTCTCTACATCTCTCGTCTTGAAGGTCTCGTTGCGTCCAGCCTGTCAGTGATTTTGGAAGAAGCAGCGAATGGTCTGTTGTGAAAAGGTCGTAAGAC
This sequence comes from Panulirus argus, assembly GCA_038088735.1. Lineage (NCBI taxonomy): Eukaryota > Metazoa > Arthropoda > Malacostraca > Decapoda > Palinuridae > Panulirus > Panulirus argus. The sequence goes on along the minus strand of JAYMFT010405193.1, from coordinate 7,445 downwards.
CTGATGATTATTCCGAGGTCATTTGCATCTCCGTACCGAGATGTGATGGTACACGTCTCGTGCTTTGTACATTGTTTTTTTTTTATTTATTCACTTTCCACTGAACAGAATAAATGAAACTTATTCCAGGGCTTCTTGTGGTGTCAGCTGCCGGGGATGACGTGGAACCGTGGCTTGTGTTTACAATTATGAGTTGTGAGCCAGGTAACCACTACAGGGGTAAGTACAGTCCCCTGTGTGTGGGGGGGGGGAGGTCAGTTGTGAATGGGATGACCACTGGAGATGTAGACTCCTGGGGGGAACAGACCTTCTTGATCGAGATAAACAAGTTATGTTTCCAAATATCGCGAGGAAACATTTCTGGAGAGGATTAAGTTATCAGTTTATTGATGTCTTAAAAGATATCCGGTGCTCAGGATCCCGTAGCTTCATTTATCCCCCCCCCCTCCCGTTTGACCCGTGGGACCCTAGTTTGGCCTCGTGGGGTCCCCTGTGTGCCCCGTCAGGTGTGTGTGTGTGGGGGTGGGGGTCCACGTGTACCGCAAGCTTTGAGACCTTTTGTGACCCGCTAGACGTGGGGTTGCAAGCGTCCCACCAGGTGTGGGTCCCAATAACCCCCCCCCCCCGCCAGGTATGGGGGCCTCCGGGTGCCTCGTCAGATGTTTTGGAGCCCCCAGGGTGCCCCGTCAGGTGTTCTTTGGGGCCCCCGGGAGCCCCGTCAAGGTGTGTGGGGCGAGAGACGCACATCTGATACAAGGGTGGCCAGCGGGTGTAATTATTTCAGCAGCAGTTGGTGCGGCCTTTGTTGCTGTACCAAGCTCCCCCCCACCCCCCACCTCACCCCCCCCCCACATCCACGCCCAACACGTCCCCCCCCCTCACCCTGGACTTTCACCCCACATATCCTACTCCCCTTCACCCACACACTGGCTCTTCCCTCTTCCCACACACACACACACACCCACAGCGGCCTTGCCTCTCACCCCACACAGAGCCTTACCCCTTCCACACACACACACACACACACACACACACACACGCACACACAGCCCTTTGCCCTTGTATCACTATCAAGGTCAGATCTGGTTTTTGGAGATTTGCAAGATCTGATAGAGAAGGTCCACCTGAGGTCGACAAAGATCCGTAAGAGAAGGTCTATCTAAGTAACCCCTGGGGTCACAGAGTGGTGGAGAAGTACCCCCAGGGGTCACATAGTGGTGAAGTACCCCTTGGGGTCACAGAGTGGTGGAGAAGTACCCTCTGGGGTCACATAGTGGTGCAGAAGTACCCCCAGGGGTCACAGAGTGGTGGAGAAGTACCCCTAGGGGTCACAGAGTGGCGGAGAAGTATCCCCTGGGATCACAGAGTGGTGGAGAAGTGGAACAGACTGGCTGAGGAAACGCCTTAAGTGTAAGTGGCACTTAAGAAGTCAAAAGAAATAGATTGTGACAGAGAATAAAGAGGCAACGAAATTGGAGACACCTTTCCCCCCCCCAATCAAGAAGTACCTCACTTAATGCACAGGCGTGTTGTTTCACACACACACACACACACACACACACACACACACACACACACACACACGTGCGCACGCGCGTCAAGTCAAGTAAGGTACAAAAAGAAGGAAGCTTTGAGATGTGTGGAGGCCAGTGAATGGGACGCCAGCTACCCCCCAGCTGGGGGGAGGGAGGGGTGCGCCTGGCTCCGCCCCAGGCTTGGTTGGGAGGGGGGGGGAAGTGGGGGTCGTCTCCCGGCTGGAATGCCACCAGCTCGCCATTGATGTGATGCTGACACAACTGTTCCCCTTTAAGCTCTCTCTCTCGAGCACGACAACACGACCCCTTGGAACACGACAGGCACGACAGTGCAGCACAAGTGTACACCCTTCGGCTGCTACGGTCTGGCCTTGGACTTGGGCCTTGAAAGGGTCAGGTCAAAGGTCAGGCCATCGTGCGTGCCCAAGGGTCGAACCGTCTCGCTCAAGGGTCGAACCGTCTCGCTCAAGGGGTCGTACCGTCTCGCTGAAGGGGTCGAACCGTCTCGCTCAAGGGGTCGAACCGTCTCTCTCAAGGGGTCGTACCGTCTCGCTCAAGGGGTCGAACCGTTTCGCTCAAGGGTCGTACCATTTTTCTCGAGTCGAACCTTCTTCAAGGGGTCGTACCTTCTTCCTCAGTGGGTCGTACCTTCTTCCTCAGTGGTCGTACCTTCCTGTACTCTAAAAGTATTTCTTTTCCGTCTTTTGTTACAAATTTCATTCTTGTCGTGCCCCCTGGCTGCTGCGTCCTTACAGAATGTCGAAGATCTGTTTATTGTTTATGTCATATGACTGGTTTATAGACCTGAGGGTTGTGACCAAATCGCTACTTACTCTTCTCTCTTTCATAGTTGACAGAGATACAGCCTTTCTAAAACCTCCGTGTAACTCGTCTGCCTTAATTCTGATACCAAGAGGCATATTTCAGTTCTGCCTTAAGTTACTGAACCGTTTGCTGGATGACTCCCCAGTGTGAGACTCTGTGCCAACGAGACGGCTCGTCACACTTGCTGTTCCCCTGGGGAGTCCAGACTTGACTTTGCCTGTGGTAACATCATCTCCTTCTCCTCTCCCTCCGACGTCATGTGCTTTCTCCTCAACGTCATGAAGATCCTCCTCTGCGTTGTTCATTGGCAGATCTCTACCTGGGTCATGGGTCAGCTGGAAGACCCTGGTCTTGGTCATGGGTCAGCCGAGGAGGGGAGGGAGACCCTAGTCTGGGTCATCAACATCCTGCTGGTCTCTGAGGGCACATAAAGGCGGCCTTGTCTCTCGTCCCCTCAGTGTGAACTCTTAAGGTCGACCACTTCCTTCCTCTGACAGTAACTCATCCTCCTTAATGTTCCCCCCTCTCTCTCTGTCTCTCTCTCTCTCTCTCTCTCTCTCTCAGAGGGGAGGGAGGGGGCTTGAGGGAAGGGGGTGTTTCCAACACGTTTGTTGGCGCTCCACCTCCAACAGTAGGTGTTGGAGAATGATAGCATTGTTGTCGTTGTTGTTGGTGGTGGTGGAGAAGGTCCTCTGGGCCTCACCAACACACTGTGCACCAGCAGCAGTACGTGTTGTGGGAGGAAGAAGGGAGAGGGAGGTAGTTACTGTTGGTGGTGGTGGTGGTGGTGCTAGACGTGGGCACCGTCCGTTCCTGCCACCTCCGTTTAGGAGGAGGCAGGAGGCGACAGTCTGGTGTGGTGTGGCCTGTGATGGGGAAAGGGTGGCCGGACATCATATTCCTCCCACGTCTTTTTTTTTTTAAATCTCCTCCTGGGGGAATGCTAGTGTTGGTTCCTGTTCCGTGTTCCCGTTCCGGGTTTTACGTGTTCCATTCCCCCCCCCCTCCCCCATCCCACCCTGTGACGAGGTGAACTGAAATGTCCTCCGTCAGTAACGCGTTATTTTCCGCCTCTAGCAGAGGCCTCTTACGTGTGTCTCCTCCACTGTTACGGTAATGGTGCTAATGTCAAGAGAATCGTCTGCAAGCAAGCGTCAGTGTCAGGCGCGAGAGTACGTACGCTTGGAGGCTGTGTGTGTGTCTGTGTGTGTGTCTGTGTCTGTAGTTTCGTTTGTCTGACAGTGGAGTGTGTAGCTGCCGACGTTAGCACAGAGCTGTGTCAAGGCACGTGTTGTGCATTGACTCCTGCAGCCGTCCGTGGCATCACTGCTTAGCTGCTCTTCGAGGTCTTCCTCAGGGGGGGAGGCGCGTGTGTGTGGCCCAAGTCCTTCCTCAAGGGGAGGCGTGTGTGGCCCGTCAGAAGTCCTCCCTCCCCCCCACCCCCACCCACCCAGAATGTCGGCTTTTCAAGAGCGTCAGTCATTTGCTGCGGACGTTTTCAAGACGCCCTCGAGAGCACTGCGGCCCTTCGGCAGCCGACCCCCAACTCCTTCAGTAGGTGTTGAGAGAAGCTGGACCCACTGGGCAGAGTGGGGGCGGGGAGGGGCAGGCTAGCCACGGCGGAAGACGTCACGCCGCCCCTCCTCAACAGCTGCTCATACTGACAACGAAAGACTGGTGGCGATGCGCAGAAGGCCCGTGGCGATAACGAGAAAGTGAAAGAAATTCGAGATGCGTAATAGAGAGAAAGAGAGAGAGAGAGAGAGAGAGATATGAGGGTGTTTAGGAGCGTGCCGCCGCCGCCTCCTCCTCCCGCTTCCCTGTGGCGTTCGGTTCACTAGGGGCGTTGAGTCTCACCTCCTCCTTAGTAGTGGCGTTGAGTTACATCCCCCTAAGTGAAGGCGTTGAGTGGCTCCTCCCCGCCTGACTTCTTCTCCCCACCTCCTTCTCCCTCCCCCGTGTGTCGTGTGGAAGCAGCGTACCAGGGGCAGGCAGGCAAGTCCTGGGGTGCGTTAGAGAACCTGTGGGGGAAGGCAGCATTGGACCTGGGGGAGGATATGGGGCTGAAGGTCGTACCATCAGAGCACCAGAGAAGACTCCACAGTGCCGTGGGCAGGTGGGGAGGGACGTGGTGGAGAAGAGTCGGAGAGCGTCTCCTCCCCCAGAGGCGAGTCCCCTCTGTGGGAGTGGGGAGGAAGGGATGACGCTGATGCCATTTACTTAGAGGCGTTTGTGGCACTTAAAGTTAGGGAAGAGTTCTTGCTGCCTGTGGAGTCGGTCGGTGGGTCGGTCGGTCGACCTGTCTCTCGTGTGGGGGTGATAGAGACGCCATATAACATACGAGAGACGCCCCTCGACCCTCAGCCAGAGGTGTAAGATCTCGATGACCCCCTCAGGACGACACTGGGCCTTTGGGGGCAACACAAACACTCGGGGTCTCCTGACCCAGGACATAGAAGTCGTCTAAATGTTTTAACAAGTGGGAGCGGAGGGGACTTAGTAAGCACACGACAGCAAACGGAAGCCGTCATAGAGGGCCAGATGAGCCACTACCACCACGGCCGCCACCACCACCACCACCACCACACGCTCACCACAATTGCCAGGACACGCCACACTCACCACCACCACCACCCCACATCCACACCAGGACCACACAGAACCAAGAGCACCATCAGGGAACCACGGCGTTCTTCGTCATCGTCATCGTACAACGGATTGGAACACAAGTGTTGCTGAAACACACAGCCGTTGTGTTTATCGACGCGGATGCAGTGTTTACACTCATCAGAGACACTCAGTCGGGGGTGGTGGTGGTGGTGGTGTTGACACTTGAGGTGTGTGTGTGTGTGTGTGTGTGTGTAAAGCGTTGCCTTCGAGACCCTAGGGCATAGACACGTGCTCGGGGATGGACCGACTTGATACAGGAATGTACGGGTTGGCGCCCAAGGTCAGGTACTTGGCCTAAATGAGCGCTACTCGTGTGAGATGTATAAACTGCCACACACCACGAGACACAGTTTATGGCACAGTTGAAGTAGGACAGCCCTACTTCGCCCCCTGCCAGACCCCATATGTAACCGCCGGCGGACGCCTTAACCCAGGCTGCCTGCCTGTAAACGTGGAGATGTTCCGTGCACCATACTGATGCAGGGAGGGGGGTGGGTGGAAGCCTTCGGAGACGACCATACTCAGACCTTCGGGGGAACCCGTGGGAGTCGCGACAAGTCTTCCCCTCAGGGGCCGCGCCCTCTTGATCTGAAGTTTGAAGCAAGAGAGGATCAAACCTCAAAAGCGGCTGACGAGACGTGAGAGAGAGAGAGATGGAAAGCCTTCCACGTAAGCAGCAGGGACCAAGGGTGCGACACACACATTGCCCTTAGAGACCGTCATCCTACAGGGTGCTGTTTTACAGCTGTAGGTTCTCGGCCTACAACACTGGTCTGGAAGGGAAGGCGAAAGCCTTCCCCCCAGAAGCACATGACACAGGCCGACACGAGGCCTTGGAAAATACATTATGGCATGTATTCAGACTCTCAATGACTCACAGAAAGTCGGACGTGACCTCAAAGATACCGCCGGAGGAGTAGGTTCCAACATGCACACGACGAGGCATCTCGTCAGGACACTAGTGTAACTAGGGGCTTTCAGAAGGGACTGGATGAAGGAGAGGTTAAGTGTGGACCTGAAAAAAGAAAAAAAGGGAGGCGAGGTGTGCGCTGATACGTAGATGGGGTCAAGAAGTGAGAGGAGATAAAGATATACCAGGAAGGTCAGGGAATCATTGTTTCACGAATCTATTGCCAGAATTGGAAAAAAGAAAGAAACCCTGTCGCTTGAGAGACGCTGACCTTAGTATATAGAGATCGGTTGTCCTCCAGACATCACGAGTGTTTGAGGCTACCGTGAGGCCCGTGTTCCCTTCGTCATCGTCTGCGGAAAAAGACTCTCAGACTCAAGACGGCATCTCTAAGTGTTCTGCGCAGCCTCGCTAGAGAGAGAGAGAGAGAGCCAGCCAGTCAGCACACTCGAAGGTCAAGAGAGAGAGGGAGAGAGCGAGCGACACTGCCTGTGACCCAGTCCCGTGCTGACCTTACTTACCTCAGGTCACAAGCGGAAGGCTAAGGTGCCCAGACAACCGTAGATGCTGACCTCGGCGATCGTCTACACCTTCCTTTTGAATACTGGCTTGTTTGCACTGTTGTGTTGTAGGTGCGGTAATGTGCGCACCTTCCTTGGATGACCCCGATGCTCCTGGTAGCTTTTTTGGGGGTGACTCACCAAGACTCAGTATACAGAATCTGCGGTGGTGGTGGTGGTGGTGGTGGTGACTCACTCACCAAGGTACAGTCAGCATCCAGGAAGGGGGAGCTGGCTGCCCGCCTGCCTGGACTGACCTCCCATTTAAAGTGGCCGGTCCAGCAGAGCGTGTTGACCCCTGGTGAAGGCTGAGGACGAGAGGGGGGGTGGGGGTGGGGGTCTGCGTCGTTGCCTGTATAAAGCAGTAGTGGTGTTAGGGTGACTCAGGCGCACCGGGAGGCGGCCAGAGGCACACACACACACTCTCTCTGCCACAGGGGAAGGTCACAGGGGTGCGAGGAGGCTGTTGTCGTATCGGTACATCGGACACCCAAGGGGGAGTCTCCGTGCCCCTGGGGAGGAAGCCACAGGGTGCAAGGCTGTCGTAAAAGTCTGGTTTGCCTCTCGATACAAACAGTGGTGAGGGAAGGGTTTGGTAGTGGGCCTATGGTGTGAGCGATAAATAGACCTATGGATCAACCTGACCGTTCCTAAGATTTTGGTCTTCCCAAAACCGTTAGGCAGACGGTGGTGACGCCACGGCCCTGACGAAGCTACGGTGGTGACGAAGAACAACCAGCCGTAATGTACAACTCCTTGGAAGAACAAGAACAAACGGCCATAACAGTAAAAGTGGTGAACAGTGGGAACGAGAATGACCCCTCACTGTTCTCCACGTAACATATATAACACAACGTGAGAACCTTTTTCTCTGGGAATACCTGAGAGAGAGAGAGAGAGAGAGAGAGAGAGAGAGAGAGAGAGAGAGGGTCGACCAGCCTGACG
>JAYMFT010405182.1:0-18640 GCA_038088735.1 Panulirus argus | reverse complement strand
TTGATTGAGAAAGTAAATATCTTGAGCCAGATGACTTCAGAGTTAGGATACCCAAGACCCAGGACATGAGCAGAGGGCGTTTTGCAGCAGTTCAGTTAATTTAAGAATTCTAGATAGATGGAAGTTTTTGGGAAAATATACAAGATATATAAGCCCATTGATTGAGAAAGTAAATATCTTGAGCCAGATGACTTCAGAGTTAGGATACCCAAGACCCAGGACATGAGCAGAGGGTGTTTTTGTGCTATGTTGAGTACAAATACCACCCTTGGAGTGGAAACATTGGTGGAGATTAGAGTTAGAGATATGGTAGTGAAGAGGAGTTTTATGCTTGCATTTGTGTCATTTTCGTGGCAGGATGTATCGAAGGGTGTGCTTCATATCTTGTTTACTGCTTCTTCACTGGGCAAGTGTTTTTGCTTTTATAAACTCCCATTGGCCATCTAAAAATTGGATGGTCACGAGACCTGCAAAAGCACTGTGGTAGACTCACTTTGGTAGTGATTAGGGATAATGTTGATATAAAATAAATTTTCTGTTCTTTTATATCTATCCTCCTTCTCTACTTTCATATTTGACTTTAGAATGTTTCTTGTTAGAGTTGATGATATAAAAAATTTCATTTTTGCCTTTATTGATTCTGATTATTTTTTTCAGATTCAGAGTCTTATGCTGCAGCTTCAAGAACTAACAACAGAATTAGCACACACCAAAGAGCAACACCAGGCACAGCTGACTGCTGTTGAGGAACAGTTTGGAGAGCATATAACATTAATGAAGCAGCAGATGAGGTATTATGGAGATTACTTGACCTTGTATCTAGAGCATGGTAGACAACCACCAGCTTGCTTCACTCTTTAGAAAATAACAAAAGTAACACATTACAGTTTACTTTTAAGGCCTTTGTTAAAGGAAGTGAGGTATACTTTGACAAAAGAGAGATATAATTGAATGTGATTAGTGTAAAGGTAAATTTATGAGGAAATGTGATTGTTGGTTTGACATGTAGATCGTATCATACATTTTTAGTATTCCAGTACAGGCTTATCTTTATATTCTTTGATATAATGTTTGTGAATTTATTCCGAAATTTATCAGTCTTTTCATGTTTCAGTGACTCACATAACGAAGAGTTGTCAAGAGTAAAAGCTTCCCACGAGTCTGAACTTGCACAGTTTACAGAACAAATTGATGCTTTGGAGAAAGCACAGAAAGAGGATCATGCACAATTTGAAAACCTGATCTCAGTTAGTAATCTAAATATCAGTCTAAAAGAGCAGCTGGAAAAGCAGAAAGAAAAGATTCAAACTCTTGAACATTCCTTAGCTGTAGCAGGGAAAAAGAGTGAAGAACAAAGGGAAAGGAATAGTGATTTAGAGCTCACACTGAAAAAGGAAATGGATACCAGGGATGATTTTAAGCAAAAACTTGAAGAGGAAGTAAGAAAAAATATGGAAGCAGAAAGAACAGCAGAAAATCTTAAGAAAGAGGTAGTGAGGTTGAATGAGACCTTGAAACTTGAAGTTGAGAAGAGATTCAGTGTTGAGAATAAGTTGACAATGGAACTGCAAAATATGACAGAACTATCAGCAGAGAAAAAAAGCTTGGAAGAGAAATTAGAAAATATTAGTAATCAGATTAGTGTCATGTCTAATGAACTTGCTCAGAGTAAAACTTCAAAGGAAGAACTGAATTTTCAGTTTCAAAAGGCACAGCAGAGATATAAAGAGGTTCTGTCTGAAGTAGATACAAGTAAAAAGATAATTCAGGAGCTTGAGTTTGCATGTGGAGAACACCAGAAAGAAAAGCAAATTTGGATTACAGAAAAAGAATTCCTTATGGGTGAATTAAAAGACTGGATCAGAATACTGAAAAAAAAGACTGTTGATTTCGAGGAAGAGACTAAAACCAACTCAGATCTCAGTAAAGAAATTTCTCTTCTCAAAAAGGATAAGCAGGAGCTGAGTAAGAGATGTGATGAACTTGCTCATTATGAGCAGCAGTGTAAGACTCTTACAGAGGAACTTGCTTTACATCATTCAGATATAAAGAAGATTAAAGATGAACATGACAAAGTTGACAAACTTAGAGAGAAATATATAGAGTTGTTTGAACATTGCAACTCAAGAGAGTCAAAAAGAAAGGAAATGGAAGAGGAATGTGAGCTAAAGTGTGACTCTTTGAATGATATCCTACAAAGTTTAGATGCTAAACTTGCAGCAGCTTGTAGTTTAGCTGGTGAATACCAAGAGACTGATGACAATAATACTTCCCTGGAGAAAAAGTTCCATAATGTAATCCGCAAATTAAAGGAGGCTGAAGAAAACGTAAGTCGCCTTGAAGAAGCGCTAATGAAAGCTGATTTTGATAAAGAAGCTCTGGTATCTGAACTTGAGCAAACCAAAGTAGCTCGTGATAGTATGGAAAAAGAGAAGAATGAATGTGAGACAGAGCGTGATAGAATGTTAGAGCAGTACAAGATGATGAAAGCAGAATTGGCCAGTACACTGCTTGCACTTGACAGGGAAGTTCAGTTATCAACACACTGGAGGCTAACCAGTGATATTGGGATTAGTGTCTCAGACTCAACATCTCTAGAGCAGAATGCTAATCAGAAGGAAACTAATGTAAGCATTAATGTACAGCATCCTGGAGAACTTGAGCATCCTGGAGGACTTGCAGAGAAGGATGTAGTGACAGCTGAGGAAGGAAGTGTTGCAGCCAAAACTAAGGTGAACCCTCAGGCAAGTAGAGAAAAATGTGATAAACTTTGGGAAGACAAAATCAGTAACCTTGAGAAAAAGAACAAGGAGTTGCTGAATGAGATAGAAAAGTTGAAAACCAAAGTTTATCACCAAAATTTTAGCATTGAATCTCTTGAGAATGAGAGGTCGGTATTACAGAGGAGGCTTAGTGAACTAGAAGCGGAGAGGGTGAACTTCAGGGCTGACCAGGAAAATTTTCAGAAGGGTATGTGTGAGAAGCTGGAACTTCATCAACAGTTGGATGAAGTGAAATTAAGAATACATTTAACTGAAGGTAATTTGAATCGGCAAGAAAAAGAAATGGATCGTCTTTCAAAATCATTGAAAGCTATCATAAAAAGAGAAGGCAGTGGTTCTCCAGAGAAATTAAAAGAAATTTTAAGTGCTATTGAGACTTCAGCCACAAAGTTCAAGTCAGTGGAAAGTTTAGATTGCACGGATAATTTAAGGACCTACCTTTCAAATCACTCTGAGAAAATGCAGTGCATGTGTGAGGAACTGAAGAAATATTTATGCAAATTTTTGGAACTTCTACAACATTCAGATAAACTTCATGAAGAGAAGCTGCAGATAGAAGTAGAAAATTTATCCCTTAAAGTAGAAGTTCAAAAACTTGCGTGTCTTCAGAAAAATAGTGTACATAGTGATACTAAAAGTGTAAAAGCTGAACTAACAGCAAAAGATGTCGAAAAAAAATCAGAAGGTGCTAGTGAAGAGTGTGCCTTACAAAGAGAGCTTCAGAAGTATAGGCATGAGAATGAGAAACTGCGACTAAATATGGAAAAGACAAGAATACTGTCAAAGCTTGAGAACCTCCATGTGCAGTCATCAAGACTGAATTCTCAAGTAAGTTTCTCAAAATGATGATAATAGTAATGATATGATGTGAGTAATAATGATACTAATAGTGAAGGTTAGGCTGCATCAAGGATGTGTGATGTCACCATGGTTATTTAATTTTTTTATGGTTGGGGTGATGAGGAAGGTAAATACGAGGGTCCTGGAGAGAGGGGTAGGTATGCAGTCGGTGAGGGATGAGAAGGCCAGGGAAGTGAGTAAGCTGTTGTTTGCTGATGATACCACACTGGTGGCTGATTCAAGTGAGAAACTGCAGAAGTTGGTGACTGAGTTTGGAAGAGTGTGTGAAAGGGGGAAGTTTAGAGTGGCAATGCTATTTCCTGTGGGGCGGGGTGGCGTCAGGAATGATGGAAGCAAGCAGGTATGAATATGTATATGTATATATGTGTATATGCATGTGTATGTAAATGTATGTATATATGCATATGTTGGTAGGTATATATATGTATTGTGCATATATGTGCGTGTATATATATATGTGTGTATGTGAGTGAATGGATCTTTCTTCATCCGTTTCCTGGTGCTACCTTGCTAACGCAGGAAACAGTGATCAAGTATAATATATTAGGTGTAGCAGGGTTGAGAGACAGTTATTTAGGGTGTAAGTTTGAATGGAGAAAACATGGAGGAAGTGAAGTGGTTAAGATATCTGGGAATGGACTTGGCAGCGAATGGAACCATGAAAGCAGAAGTGAGTCATAGGGTGGGTTAGTGGGCAAAGGTTTTGGGAGCATTGAAGAATGTAAGGACAGAGAGAACATTATCTGGGAGGGCAAAAATGGGTTTGTTTGAATTCAGGAATAGTTGTCCCAAGAATATTATATGGATGCGAGGCATGGGCTATAGATAAGGCTGTGTGGGGGAGGTGTGGAAATGTGTTGGAAATTAAATACTTGATGACAATATGTATTTTGAGGTGGTTTGATCAAGTAAGTAATGAGAGGTGCAAGAGAGATGTGTGGTAATAGAAAGCATGTGGTTGAGAGAGCTGAAGAGGGCGTGCTTAAGTGGTTTGGACGTATGAAGAGAATGATTGAAAAAAGGGCGACATAGAGAATATATGTGTCTTGAAAAAAGGGTGACAAAGAAAATATATGTGTCTGAAGTGTAGGGAACAAGGAGAATAGAGAGATCAAATTGGAAATGGAAGGATGTAGTAAAGCAATTTTAAGTGATTGGTGCCTAAACATGCTGGAGGGAGAAAAGCTTGCAAGGGATAGAGTGAATTGGAACACTGTGGTATGCTGAGGTCAACATGCTGTCATTGGAATGAATCAGGGCATGTGAAGTGTGTGGGGTAAAGAAAGGAAAGGTGTTTGGGGCCTGGTTGTGGATTGGGAGCTGTGGTTTCATTTCATTACACATGACATCTAGAGAATGTATGTGAACAGATGTGGCCCTCTTCATCTTTTCCTGGCTCTGTCACTAATGTGGGAAATAGTGATCAAGTATAGAAAAGATTAATAATAATTTTGATGGTTATGATAGTTGTTTTGATAATTCTTTCATGCTTGTTTGTCATATTCTGTGTTTAGTGAGGTAGTGCCAGGAATGGACAGTAATATTTTATTTTTCTTTACTCAGTTATTTATCTCACCTCAAGTGAGATAGTGTTAGAAACAGATGAACAGTGCTCTCGTTTGTGCACATCCACTCTCTAGCTGACATGAATAATACACCAAAACCAGAGCCTAACATCCACAGCCAAACCCCACTGACTATTCCATGGTTTACCCTGAAAGCTTTCTGATTAATTCATTTCATTTTTCATTTTTTATTTGTGCTTACCTTTTCCTGCCTATCATTCTCTTGATAGATCATGAAGTTTTAGTGTAGGGGGTTTGTTGTAGTGTTCTGAGCTTTGATTATGAAAAATACAAAATTATATTTCTAATTACAGAAAGAGGTAGATTTGGCCATGGAAGAAAGAGAAATGATAACTGCTCGTGTTAGTGAAGCTCTGGAGAAGCTGATTGTAGAGTGGGAGGATCAGGCTTTGACTGAACCTGCATTGGCAGTCTTCATATCTGCTCAGTCATATAAAGTGAGTGAAAAATTAAGAATCTCTTATTTACTCTTTTTAAAGCCTATTCCACGTTGGACATAAGGATGGATATGTTAACTGTACAGTAAGTATGTTATTCGTCCCATGTAAGTGGGAACAGTATTAATGATGATAGATAGTTGGTTATTTCTTGGTGAAAATGAAGAAAATCTTCAAGCACATGTTTGAACACTGATTTTAGAAAAGTATTTTTCCTTCTTGAAAATAAAAAACTTAGGAAATAAGTTTTGTTTTCATATTTAACCCTTAAACTGCTGTAACCATCATTTGACGATATTTGGGTCAACTACCAATATCATCAAAAGAAGATCTAAATGTTCATGCCCTCCCTTCAATTTCCAGCTAATATTTGATTCTAACAATTATCCTAGATGTCACTAGCATTCTCCCTCCACAGCCAAAAAAATATTATATATCCTCAGTCACCCATAAATTTCATCATAAAAGCTGTATATTTGTGCAAGCGTCACTTTGGCCTCTCGAGTAAAACACCAATTTACTAAATATTTAGTTTGTTTAGAATAAAGAAGTAATTACTGTGTTTTTGCTTTATACTTTTATGCCCTGTCCAGTGTGAGGAAGGTAGTGTTAGGAACAGGTGAAGAAATGGCCTCACTCTCTGACATCCATTTTCTAGCAGTTATTTGTAATGCACCAAATTCACAGCCCCTTCCTCAGCTAGGCATCATAGACTGTAGAGCACTTATAAGTATTATTGCTTATATTTTGGTGAACAGATGAATATTGATATTACTGAGTATGTGATAAGACCTTTATTTGTAATTTTTTTAATATAAATTTGTGTAAGAAAATAGAACATACATAAAAGTTAGTTGTGTATAGTACAGTTAGTATGTATAGTATGAATTAAGACCTGAAGAATGATGTGAAATATATATCATGCTCAAGTATGTATATATGAATATAAGTGAAATTACGTTTAGGAAAAAATTATGACACACTGACCACTAGCTTGCCTCAGTGTGGTCCATTCAGAACACTTCCTCAGTAATATAGAGGAAAGTATAGTACTTTTTAGGGCTTCTCTTTACTTATGGATTGTATACGTATTGTTTTATAAGAAAAAAATATTTTTCTGGATTTTTTTTTTATATTTTTTGTGCACATCAGTGCACAGAAAAGAAACTCATAGGATCAATTGTGTATTTAAAGATAACAGGATAACTTGAAACTGACAGTAAGATCATTGTGATTATGGGGCTTAATTCTAGGATATATCTAGCACATTTCTTTCCCTTGCAACACAGTGTGGGAAGGTTCTTATTTTGAGTTTTTACAGTTTATAACAGTACAGGTTGGAGCATTAGGTGACAGTGAGAGACATATATTGTGGCTATAGTTGTTCATACTCTTACGCCATTGATAATGTGTAGATGATTATTTCAAAGCTGGGAGAGGAGAGCATTTAGTTTGATTGATTTTCTGAACACAGTACTTATAAAATGGCTTGACATTTCTGTGTTATAATTTTCAGTGTGTGTATATAATAATGCCTGTTTGATGTGTGTAAAGGTTAGGTTTTTTTGTGCCCTTGTTATTAACTAGTATGTAAAATTTCCTTGTGGCATCTATTGTAGGTGCTAATTACAACTACTGTTGTAACCACCATATCCAAACACTTGGGACATAACCTGTGTGACTGCCAGTTTTGTGGGAGTGCAATGTTTAAGGTTATGAATAGGCAGCTGAGATCAGACTGAACACTAACTCTTCTTTCATTCTTTTGAGAACTATCTTGCTGTTTTTGGTATGAGACAGAAAATACCTAGCAATATCCAATACTTGATTGGCTTCCAAAATGCTTTGGTTTATCTACAGTACCCAAATCTTTGGGGCTCCAGTAAAATACAACTGCTACTGAATTAACTCTTGAATTGTTTCTCTGGCTAAATTACTGGAGAATATTGTAAATCTTTTTTTATGCAGGCTTAAGATCTAAAGTCTTGAGTTCAGGCATCAGAAAATGTGGTGAAAATGTGTTATTCTTGGGGATAGGGGAGTAAGTATACCTGCATGTCCCCTTCATGTTGTATGGGGTGACTAACAGGGACAAGAGTAGGAAGTTTGAGACCCTCCCCTCTTATATTATTACCTTCAAAAAACAGGGTCAATAGGAAAAGGCAAGCATGGACTTGTCCTTAAAGGCTCAGGCTGGGTATCAGAATATAAATTGTTGTAACTAGGATGAATCAGAATATACGTTGTTGTAACTAGGATGAAAAGAACAGTGAGATGAGTGCTGTGTTTAATGAGACACATGGATGTACTGGCTATGAATGAAACACAGGTTAAGGGAAAGTGGGTAGACTAGTTTTCGAATGTTCGGTAAGAGGACAAGAGCAAATGAAGGGGTATCACATGATGAAGGACCTGTAGGACTAATAAAGAGTGTAAGGAAGTGATTTTTTTGTTTTGTATGAGTATAAAAGTATCCTGTGAGAGGGGGGTGATTGTTAGTACTTATGCACCTGGTAGTTAGGAGAGTGAAGGAAAAATGCTTTTTTGGAGGAACTGAATGAGTACTAGGTAGATTTGGTGCAAGGGATTGAGTGCTTGTTGTGAGGTACTTGAATGAAAGGGTTAATGACAGCAGTAGTTGAACTTGGGGGCATGGGGTCCCATGTGTATACAAAACTTGGGAAAACTTGTTGCGTAGTGTGCTGAAAAGGAAGTGTGATCAGGAAAGCTTGGTGTGAAAAATGTATCTAGGTAGGTAGTAGATGATAGGCAGCCAACAACCAGGGTGGTATATTATCAGTACTACTTGCCTGGGTATGGGAAGGATTAGAGACAGCTGCTTAGTGAGCCAGCACTTTAGTGGTTGTCAGGTTGCAATTTGTCTGACCCAGGTAGCTGTATTTTCTTTCTGCCTCATCCACATGTTGACTACTAGCATTGTCCACAAACATGCAATGTCTCCTCGTCATATGTAACACTTAACTCACACAGCTCATTCTTCTTTAACTTCAGATTTTCCTGCGGTGAGCTCTATGTGCTAGCCCTGCCTTTTGGCAAAATTGTAGGAGGAGTAGATAGAAGCAGTAGGCAGGAGCATTAGGTAGAAACTTTAGGTAGAACTAGTCATTAGGAGCATTAGGTAGAAGTCCTTAGTAGGAACATTGGTAGGAGCCTCTGTAAACACTTGTGCTAGAATTGCCTTCTGCCAGTGGCCTGCTAAGGATGAGGCACTGAAAGCTAAGAAGTGGCACCGGAGTTTACTAGTTATGGAGACTCTACTGCGTAGGCCATCCCGTTGAGGGGGTTCCAGTTAAAACATGTATCAGAAATATAGGTAGATAGACAGAAAAATATACAAGTATAGTATATATACATGAGTGTGAGGACCTGGGGGGGTCAGTGAGCAGTATCTGATTATTTGCTAATTGACTGGCATGCAATGGTGTGGTTGTGAGATGTGAATATGCTAAGAGCAGCAGTAGGTGGAATGTCTGGAGGAGAGTGTGAAAGTTTGTGATGGGTTTTGGAAAGAGGAAATGTGAAAGAAGTGAAAGTGAATGGACTTGGAAAAGTGGCCTTTGTGCAGAGGTACTAAGAGAGAATAAATGAAATGTGGCATAGAGTGAGAGGAAATGATACTGAGATGGTGGAGGTGGAGTGGAAAGTATTTGGGAAAGCAGTGATTATAGGTAAAGTGTGTGGCTTGTGGAAAGTGGGATGTAGATGTATGAGAAAAGGTAGTGAGTTGGTAGAATGAGTTGAATCACTGTTTAATGAGAAGGGAGGTATATTAATCATATCTCCATGGAAAGATTGTGAGTGCTTGTGTGGCATACATGAGAAGATGGGAGGAGGTTAAGAGAAAGGTCCAAGGAAAACAGGGCAAATGTAAGATGGGATGAGAGAATATCGTTGAACTTCAGAGACAGTAAGATTTTTGGAAAAAATGAATAGTAAGAGGAAAACAAAAGAAGAAATGGGGGACTATGGTGAGGAGAATGGATGGCAAAGTGGTAACTGTCAAAAAGGATGTAATGTAAAGATTGAGGATCTTGAAGAACCTGCTGGATTTGTTAGATGATATGAAGACAAATTTGTTGTGTTTGGAGTCATTACAAATCAGAGGATGAAGAGAGCGGTAGTAGAAAGCCATGCACAAGATACAGTGTGGTGGTGAAACAGGAATGGAAGGGATTGAACTGAATTTCCTTAAGAGAGAGGGTAACATTATTGTCGATTGATTTGTCTGGCTATTCAGCTTTTGTTGAAAGGTTAAGAGCAAGTGTGAACAGAAGTAAGAGTAATGAGGTGCAGCAGGGAGGTGAGACAGGATGGTTTGAATGTTATGTTTAAGTGGTGAAGAGTTAGAGAAGGTGCAAGTTACCAAGAAGTGGACTTGACATCAAATGGAATCTTAGGAGCTGAAGCGAGATTTATGGTGGTGGTGGTGGGGAGGGAGGGTATTTTAAGTCATAGGTTTATTAAGATGCATGTGGAAGGAGTGTATATTGTCTCTAAGGACAACAATTAGTATATTTGAGGGTGTAGTAGTCCTAATAGCATTTCATGGCTGCAAGGCTTGTGCCTTAAATGCAGAATAAAGGAAAAATGTGGATGAATTAGGATTGAAATTCCTGAGGATAACATTGTATGAGGTGGGTTGGTCTAGTAAGAAATGACAGTTTTAGAGAGAGATGTGGCAGTAAGTGCAATCTGATTTAAAGTACTGACCACAGTGTGCTGAAATGGTTTGGACATATGTAGGGGATGAGCAAAAGAATTCTGAATAAGAGGAGAGAGCATGAGGGATTATGAGATTTAGACAGAAGGCTTTAGTTAAGGAGGTGTGTAGATATTCGAGCCTGAGCACTTAGAAGGATAAGGATTATGCACTAGATAGTACAAATTAGATTGATTTGATATATAGGGGTCATATACTGCGAGTGGGCTGAATTTGGGCATATGAAGTGGTCAAGTTAAAGCAGGGACTAGTGTGCAGGGCTTGGTTGCAGTTGGTAAGTTCTGGTTTTATTACATTATGCTCAACATCTATAGAGTAGATGTGTGCAAATGATGCCATTGTTCATATGTTCTTGACACTAATTTAGGAGAGTGGGAAAGGCAGTTTTTTATACTTATTTTTCATTTTCTGCTTTATTCAGGTAGCAGTAGGGACATATAAATGGTGGCTCTGTGTGCATATATCTATTATCAAGTTGTCATGCATAATGAACCAAAACTGGAGCCCTGGGCTCTTGAAGGATATTGATTACAGCAAAATATATACCCAGACATTGTATTGATGATGAGAGAAGGAATTTCTGATTGGTAATGGGAAGTTGACAGAGATACTGTGCTTTTTGGGTTAGGAAATACCAGTGAAGAGCCTGTTGATGTGGAAATGTGGAAGAATATTTTTTCCGTGCAGAGTTATGAGGTACAGTGTAAGAGTTTTTTGAAAACATGTAATTACTCTTATCAAGACTACTTTTTTCCAGTTTCTTAATAACAGACACTTCCATAAAAGATAATATGCTCTGTAGTTGTCACCAAAAATAATTTGAACGTAAAGGATGTAATTGGCTGAATTTAGCAGAGTACCATCACCTTCAAAATGATGTGAATAGGTGTTTTGTATGTTATGTAGCACTTATCCTTAAAAAGCGTACAGATGTTATATGCTTTATGCTTCCCAGCATTCATTTGCTATCAGTCCTAGAAGAGTACTTTTTTCTGTAATGCATGCTTTTCTTTCCCACCTTAGCAAGGTGTCACTAGGAATAGAAGAATTGAGCCCTCAGGGCAAAGTTCCTGCCTGGCTTCTTGGGCTCCTGTTTTTAGAAAGTGGTAGTTCAGGATGGGAGGATTTCCATTCAGTGTTCCTATCCCTTACAATAGAATTTCTATTATGTGCAGGTGTTGAATGGGTTGTATTCTTTCTGCCATGTATTTTAGTATCTATGAAAAAATGTAAGTGAGATGATTTGCTTCTTCCAACTCAAGAATATTGTCCCTGTGTTTGGTCAATAGTTTTACAGAATTAGGTTGGAATTTTATCCGATTAACTTGATTTGAGATTATCCTATTTATTCATATGTGATTAATTTGATGTTGCAGGTTTGTGGCATCATCCATGAATTATCAGCTTCAGATGAATTCCCAGACAGCAAGGCTCACTTGGAAGCAGCATTAAGGCTTATACGACAGGCAGTTGTTAAGGTAAGTAAAGCTGCAATTTCTTAGGGATTAGTCTTCAAAGTTTGTAAAGCAAGACAATATGTGACACTTATATTCCAGTTCTTTTTGATAACTAGAAGAGATAGTAAAAGTGCTTAAGTGGCTAGTCATGACTTAACCCAAATTCTGCCCAGAACTACTTGTACTAGAAATTATTATATAAATAAAATCATTTAAAAGATATGCATATTTTCATATTCTTAGGTCAAAAAATTTCAAACTTACCCCTCTTGGAAACATGTCTTGGCTTATTCTAATTCTTCAAATTATCATTCCATTGCTTTCATTTTTGCTTTAGTCTTCATATTTCTTGAGTGTTCAAGATTTTCCTCATCCCTCACTTCCTTGAACACAGAGAATCTCACTCCCTTCTTTCTGATCACTAGTATGGCTTCCATCGTGCAAGCTCTATGGCTGATCTCTCCTACATGAGCCACCTTCAGTCCTTTTCTCAGGGATTGATTTTGGTGAATCTTTTGTCGTAGCCTCTTACAACTCTAAAGCATTTGACAGTATGTGGCACAAGTTTTTGCTTTTCAGTGTTTAGTTTGTGGTGGTTGTTAATGGAGGAACATCCTCTTACCCTTTTCTTATCTCCTTAGATCATCAGTTTTCATGGTTTAGTCCTCTTCATTCATATGCCAGTGATTCCACTGCACATACTTCAGCTCAGTTTTTCTTCTCTCCTCAAATCTTGTATTCAGTCTTTTTGCATTGAACATATCCCCTTCCTTGAATCAGACTATTTAGCATTTTTGTTAATTTTAACAGTGAAAAAGCACATTACCTAGGTCACTGTATAGTGGAAGTTATGAGAGATTTTCTTGGGCTGTTGGGGTAGAAGATCCATGGAGATTTCACCAGGTATTCACTCAGATCTTCAGGGATTAGAACCCTCTTAATTCCATTGTCTAGAGGAATAATGATAGGAGTACCTTTATCCTGTCTGGATGGACCAACCATCACAAAAAAATTCATTTGGTATATCATCCCTATACTAGCCGAACATTTATATTTCGTACCCCCAATGATGATTCAGGGAATGAGAGAAATCTAATGTTAACAAGATCATAGGATACTAAGATCTCTAGGTTAAGTGTATCATGATCTGTTTGACTACTTTTAAAGATTAAACCAGGGTTGAAAGGGTCATGCTGGCAATTATTCGACTTGGTTTGACAGGTGTAAAACCTTCTGACTTGGTTCCCATATCCAAACCCAAAAGCAAAGTGCATAACAAAAAAGAGAGTATCTCAGATAACATGGGACTGAAATTAGAAAAGGCACATAAGTTTAACCAAAGGTGCCCTGAAAAAGATACGTTTCTCTACATAAAAGCTTGGGATAGCCCTCCTTCCCCATTGCTTCCTGGTGCAGCAGTGGTCAAAGTTTTTGACTGTCACATGACATGGGCCAAGTAATTCCAGTGCACCCACTGTTGCTTGGTGTGTGATTATCTTTCACAAATTGCTGCCATCACTCCAAACCCCCTGAGATGAAATAGTCTTCATGAAAAGAAAACTCACATTTCCCCCAGAATTGAGCTAATAGTCTCTTATATACCGATAATAGTCTCTTGTCTACCAAAACACCAGTCAAGGTCAACTGGATAGAAGCATTATAGCAGGAGACTTGAGTGACTGATGCTTATACCTGAGTAGCACAACCCCATGGTCTGAATCATTGTCGTCACCCAGGAGCAGTGTTACTCCAGTCCTAACTTTGTGTATTCCCCCTGCAAGGGGTCCTTAAGCTGAAAGCTTCCAAAGTAAAGAACAACAACCCAAAACCAGGGAACAAGATTAAAAGGAAGTTTAACTCAAAATCTTACTCATGGCATGGTGTTTACTGGTTTATTTGCATTATCTGTAACCTGCATATATGCAGCTCCATTTAGATACATAAGAATTGCAGGTAATTATTCTTTTTATATGTGTAGACAGCCTTACATTATGTTTTTGTTGTCTTGAGTGAGCAACAGTTGTTCTTTCATCCCATCGATAGGCTCTTGGAATTTTCAGGTATTTGTAAATACAAAGGAGTACAAGGCGTTCAAACAACAAGAGACCTCATGGTCCTTTTGAGACTCTCTGTTAAAGTGGAAGAGATGAAACATAAGGGTTTGTTTGGTAAGATTAGAAAAGGAAATTAATAGCTGAAAGTGAAATATCTCTAAACATTATATTCCATTACAGGTATGAATATTATCAGTTGTAGGTGTGAAGTAATGTGTCTGTCAGTATTGTACTCAAATGTATCTGTGGTTTTATTTACATCTATTTTTATTTGGTTGGTCATTGCTCATGTTAGCAGTCCTTTTGAAGGAAAAAATAGTTGCTGCTTTGGAAATAGAATGTTTGCCCGCAAGTTTGTGCCCATTACTGCAAGCGAAATCAGACAGCAAAAGCCATAATTAGCTATTTAAGATTGTCAAATGTGATGATTTTTTAATTCTTTTATTAGATTACCTCTTGACCTCTTTTCTGATATGATAAGTATGTTTAAGACTTGTAGCCAGTTGTCATGGGATTTGTTGTTCAGTCTGGGAATTGTCTTGTTAGCTTGATGTGCCATTTCTGTTCTGTCTTTTATCAGAAAAAAAAAAATAAACACAGCATTCAATGTGAGGGTGCACTAAATAACTTTATCGAGCGAGGATTAGTTTCTCAGACTTTGGAAATGAATCTGATTACTTTACCTATGAAGCCTGGAATATTCTTTGCCTTTTCTGTCGCTTATGTGCACTGCTTACCTGGCTTTCAGCCATGGAAGACTATTATGCCAAGTCTTTTTCATTCTTTACCTTTAGTAGTTCAATAGAATTCATACTATAGTATGACTTGTTTTTTGCGTTTTGCAAGAGTTTTTTTTTTTTTTTTTTTTTTTTTTTTTTTTTTTTTTTTTTTTTTTTTTTTTCCAGCTTGTCTGTATCAGCTTGCAGTCATAAGCATTTAGTATTTGTAGTATTTTTACACCAAGTTGATATCATCAGCAAATTTTGATGCCTTACAATGCAGCCCAAATATCAGTGTCATTAATATATATGAGAAAAGATTGTTCCTAAGACTGATCTCTTGAGTACACCACTTGTTATGTCTAAGGATTGTGAGGTTAGGCTGTTAATCTATACCCTTTGATTGTAGCCTCTCAACTAGTTTTCTAACCACTGAAGTACATCCCCATATGACATATGCTTTTACGTTAATCTTTGGTGTAGGATGTCATCAAATGCTCTCTGAAAATTTGAATAGATGGCATCAGCTGCTGTACTTTCATTCTACTTTGTTTTATTATATCATAAACGGAATGTAACAGATTTATCAGACATGATAAGTTTCATTGAAAGGCTTGCTACAAAAAATTGGTAAAGTGATGGTGCTCTAAATGGCTCACACTATTGTTTGAATGATGGCTTATCTAAGTTTATCTGGAACTGGTATCAAAGCCAAGTTGGTGTCAATTTCAGTTTAAGGAATCGTGACATGAATTGGGGCATTTTTTTGATTACCATTGTTAAGAATGGCAATCATCCAATCCACAGAAACTTTCTCTGTATCAAGTGAATTATTGAAAAGAGCAGTCAAAGTCTCAATTACCTCTAAGTTAGCTTCTTTCAATGATTTCATATAAGATGGTTTAGGACTTCTCATTTTATTTACTTTCACTTTATATTTAAAATGTTCTTATCTAGAACATGAGCCATGTCATCATTGGTAAATATAGGTGAAAAAGTTATTTAAGTTCTTTGCTATGTCTTTATTGAACCAAGTATATGTTTTCTGTATTTAATTGATGAGTTGATTAATTACTCTCTTGTTTTTGACAAAATTATATGGTTTATTAGTATTCTTTTGCAATTTTCAGTGTTTTATGCTTCATATTGATTTTTACTGTGACATACAATTTTTTTAGTTTTTCTGCACAGATTTACTTGACTTACTCTTATCATTTTGGTTATTGCTTTCTTTGAATTCCTTTTGTGTTATTTTCTTAGACGTTAGGCTGTGCTTTATTTCAGTATTCTGACGATATTAGAAAACGACTCTTTGTTTTGCATTAACATATTTGTTCCTTCTTTCATTTCAATTGTCAAACTGAACTTTACTTAGGCTATTTCCTTATTGTTTTCATTGATGATATCATCACAATTTATTCTGTTCAGAACGCTAAAAAGAACATTAAAATATAAGTAAAAAATCTGGTATTTATTTACGACCATCTTGTTGATCATCACTCTAGGCAGTATTAAAAGCTAACTCATAAATGATTTGTCAGTGAACACTCATAACAAACTAACTCCAGCCACAGTATAGATAAGACTTCCATTTCCAGTTAGAACCAATTTTGATACATTCTCATTGTGAGTAAGTTTCTCAACAAATTGTGCTAGGCCACTGTCGAGCACATTTAGGTACAGTCCATTCCTGGAGCCACTGCAGATGGAATCCCCCTACTTTGATAAAAGTATATAAACCCTCTAACATCCACAGATTATTTTTCCCTTCCTTAAATATTTAAGGCTGTTTACCCTTACTGGATATGTTTATTTCTTCTGGTATGAGAAATAAATGGCAAAAAAGTTAACTTAACCATGTAATACCCATGGAGGGGTTACAGCTCCTTTGCTATCAAAGATAAGAGAGGACAGTGTTTCTGCTTTACATGTTGATAGAATGATTATAACTTTCCTTTCATTCCTTTATAAACAAAGTTATTTATAGAATACTTTATTTGTAACTTTATCTGAAACATTTACCCATAGACCATATGCAACATATATCAGCAAAAATTAACAAACAAGCCCATATTGACAGAAATTTGTATGCTTCCCTACCCCAATGTGTCTGCAGGGTAACTTAGAATGATTGTCCTGTGGATCAAAGAATTAAGCCTTAAAATTGTGGCAGGAATTCTCAGTGCAGAAATCATGTATGAGTGTTGATTACGTGGTGAAAATCTTCATTTATGAATGTAAGTGGTTAAAATCTTCTGTTATGACTGAATTGTGTTTATTAAAGAGTTTTGCTTATTGGTTATATAGTTTTCCTGTACCCCTGTTGTCTGCACAGGGGCCAGCAGAATAGTTTCTTATGAATCTTAACTTTATTCCCACCAATATGGAGTCAGTCTTATCAACAGCAACAGTGTTTTTTATTACAGGATTAAGATTAAGTAAGACCTAGGCAGCATCATTTACTTTGTATCCTCTATCACAGTTAAAAAGATTGTACCCTAGAATTGCATATTCTGCAAGAAAATCTTTTATTTTGAAGGCTAGTAGATTCTGGCTACACTAGCTTCCATCAGTTTAGCATTTTCTAACTTTTCACATTCATCATCTTGAGCATTCAAACTCTCTCTCCTTTGAATAGTTCATGTAAAAGTGGATAATTCTTCTTGGAATGAGAGTGTACTAATAGATTCATTTTTGCCTGGGGTTACATTTATCCCCTCATTACTTTGAAATGACATCCATGATGGTGGCAATCATGGAAAATAATTAACTTCATTGTTGTGTTGTGTTTAGCCCTGTCACCGTCTAAAAGTTAAAGCATTGAGTTACTCATGAATTTGAGGGATGTACAGTAATTTGTTTTCATGTTTCTTGTTTCTGCAAGTTTTGAGGATTGATGAAGAACATTTGCTTTGCTACCTTCATGTTCATTTAAGCTAATTAGTGCTGTCAAATTAGTTTTTATGAGCATCTTGAAATAGTGTATACAACTTCATGTATTGGAAATGTGAATGTTGTCCAGTGCTATGCAAGTTGGTCTAATTCTCAAATACCGTGTCTGTATAGTTACATTCAAATAGTGCAGATTGTAAGTAGAAATGTGCAATTTAAGGCTGCAGAAAGACTAAACAGTGGTTCGTCATCATTCTGTGTAGCCTTTGGGTTAAATGTTTTTACCTCTAAACTCAAAGGGCTATTGTCATCACAAAGCATAAGAGTGCTTTTATGTGGAAATATTCCCATATTAACGATAGATATATCTTTGTAAATCTGTTCTTGTCTTCTTTGTGAGCAACATTGATTGATATATATATTTAGTTATATTTATTATACTTGATCGCTGTTTCCCATGTTAGCGAGGTAGCGCCAGGAAACAGACGAAGAAAGAGCCATTCACTCGCATAAGCACATATATACATACATGCACATATATGTAAATGCATACATATACATACCAATATATATACATACACATGCATATACACATGTACACATGTACATTTTCATACTTCCTCGCCTCCATCCATTCCTGATGCCACCCTGCCCCACAGGAAATAGCATCGCCACCCCTTGCGTTAGCAAGGTAGTGCCAGGAGACAGATGAAATGGCCACATTCGCTCGCACTCACTCTCTAGCTGTCATGTTTAATGCGCCAAAACCACAGCCCCCCATCCACATCCAGGCCCCACAGACCTTTCCATGGTTTATCCCAGTCGATTCACATGCCCTAGTTCAGTCCATTGATAGCACATTGACCCTGGTAAACAACGTTGTTCAATTTCACTCTATTCCATGCACGCCTTTCACCATCCTGCATGTGCAGGCCCTGACTGCTCAAAATCCCTTTCACTCAATCCTTCTACCTCCAGTTTGATCTCCCACTTCTCCTTATTCCCTCCACCTCTGAAACATATATCCTCTTTATCAACTTTTCCTCACTCATTCGTTCCATATGTCCAAACCATTTCAACACACCCTCTTCTGCTCTCTCAACCACACTC
>JAYMFT010405171.1:0-33836 GCA_038088735.1 Panulirus argus | reverse complement strand
CGGTGATCATAATGTCGGGAAGCAAGATCTGATATGTTGGCCAAGGGCATCTGGAAAGTTACTGAAAAAGTATAACAGAAGTCGGAAAAAGCGACCTTATATATGTGTAAAACTGATTTGAGTATAGTATATGGTCTTCAGGAAGTACCTAGACACGATCTAAAACGGTATGGTGTCGGACGTAGTGATCTGAAATGCTTGGATGAAAGGGATCTGACAAGTTTGTCACGACTCTCTGAAAACTTGCTAAATATTGTCGAAGAATTTGTCATTCAAAGCTTGGTGAAAATGAGTTGAAAAATAATTTAAGAATTGTTCTGGAAGAATATCATCGTTAATCATGATGATCAGAAAATTTATCGACGAACCGTCAAGTTGGTTAAGACGACCCGAAAAGTTTGTCAAGATGAATAATTTCCTACATTGAGATGTGCCAAGTTTTGTGGTAAACTGAAAAAAAAAATTTAACGATGATATGCGAATATCGACTTGATTATCTTAAATTATATTTGAAAACAGTTAGATGTCAAAATAACATGATATTGGTTAGAATGATATTAGAATGTGCTACAGACGATCTAAGAAGTTGGCAGAGACAGTCGCTAAGCATTCGTGTCCAATGTTACTAGTTAAGATCGTAAGAATTTGGTGAACAAAGTGTAAAGTTGCTAAAACGATCCGAAATATATGCATTGACGATCTTAGGTGGTCGAGACTTACTGATTTTTTTTACGACAATTGTGAAATTAGTAATGATGATATAATGTGAGAAGGTCCTTGTTAAGAATTTCCAAGTTTCTAATGACGATCTGAAATGTTGATAAAACCAGTTTAAGATCTTTGTTATAAACAATTTCCCTTTTTCATGACGACCTGAAAAATTGTCATAGAAAATCTGCGAAGATGTTTATTTTGATATCAGAAGTTCCTAAAACGATTTTTGATGGTTGTCATGACAAAATGCTAAGTTGAACGCGTTATATTATTCCATAAAATAACGTTTTACGTGAAGATATGAAAAGTTGGTAAAGACGATCTGAAAAGTTAGATATGAAGGTCTGCTGAAATTTTAAAGATAAAGATATTTCCAAAGCTGATAAAAGTCATCTGAAAGGTCGGTAAGAATTACCAAAGAAGGCAAAGAAGTTCTAAGAAACTTAATATGGTTGTAATTAACTTGAAATTGTACGTTTACAGTTGATAATTACGTGCTACAAAAAAATTCAAAATAAAAACTTTTCAAATCATCTTTTCCAGCTTTTCAGATCGTCTACACAAACATTGTTCTTCCTAGGAAAAAAAAGATTTAAAAGCTGTTCTTTACAATTAGAAAACCAAATGGTAAAGAAAATCTAACAACATTGTTATGACGATCTGCCAAAAATGACGACAATGTTTTGAAAAGCAACTAAATTAAGGTCATGCTAATTTGAAGATACATAAAGGTAATTTAAAAAAAAAAAAGCTTAGAATATTGTTAATATGATCTCAAAAGTTTGTTAAGATTGGAGGGGGAAGTAAACACGATCTGAAAGGCTGGTTATATTTGGAGTGATACATCAAAATCTCGGAATGAGTTGCTCAATCTTCCGTGATTAGAAAAACCACCTGAAATGCTGATCCAACCTATCAGAGAAAACAATGGACATCACGTTCTAATATTGTTTTGTGAACATTTTCTTAGCTGTTAAAGAGTGTGGAAACTAGTTTAATTGTTAATCGCGGTGATCTTTAATGTCGGGAAAAGAGATCTGATAAGTTAGCCAAGAGCTTCTGAGAAATTCCTGAAAAAAAGGATGACAAAAGACGATAAAACATTTTAATATATGTGTGTAAAATTGATTTCATTATATGCTCCTAATGAAGTACCTAGTTATTCATATAATGAAGAAATATTAAAAAAAAGACGATCTCAAAAAGTAAACAAGGTCTACGGTGTTTCTTGGGGTGATCTGAAATGTTGGAATAAATGGGATCTGAAAAGTTTGTCATGACTATCTGAAAGATTGCTAAAGATTGTCGAAGATTTTGTTATTCAAAATTTATAAAAAGCGAGCTGAAAAACAATCTAAGAATTGGTGCTGATGAATTTCAGGTTCATCATGATGATCAGGAATTTTTTCGGCGATCCGTGACATTGGTAAAGACGACCCGAAGTGTTTGTCAAGATGATTAGTGAAAAGTGGCATAAACGTTTCTAAAATTTTCTAGATTGAGAAGTGACAAGTCTTTGTCTTAAACTAAAACACTGTGAACAATGACTTGATATGCCAATCTCGATATGATTATCTGAAATCATATCAAAAACATTTAGTTGCCACAAAATCTGGATTTTGGTTAAACTGATATTAGAATATGGTAGAGATGATCTCAGAAATTGGCAAAGATAGCTGCAAAACTGTCGCATTAATTGTTGCAAATCAAGATCGTCAGAATTTGATGAATAAAGGGCAAAGGTACTAAAGAAGATACGAAATATTTGCAATGATGATTTAAAAAGGAAGAGACGTATTGAAATATATTTTACAATGAATTGTGAAAGTGGTAATGGTGGTATGATGTGAGAAGCTTCTAATGAAGGATTTCCAATTCTTTCATGATGATCTGAAAAGTTGAAATAGAAAATCTCTAAAGTTGTTTGTTTTAATCTCAGAAGTTTTAAGACGATTTTTCAGATTAATCATGAGAAATTGCTAAATTGAACGTGTTATGATATATGAGATACCGTTAATCATGACAATATGATTAGTCGATAAACACGATCTGAAAAGATGGCCATGACTATATGCTGAAATATTAAAGACAGCAATTTCTAAAGGTGATGACAGGTCATTTAAAATGTTGGTCAAAACATCAAAGACGGTAAAGAAGATTTAGGAAATTTGATATGGCCGTGACAAACTGAAAATTGGACTTTGAAAGCTGATAAAATCGTACTACAAAACAATCCTCTCTTATATCTTTTCAGATCGTCTAGAGTAAAATGGTATAGCTAAAAGATTATCTAAAAAGCTGGTATTAACAAATAGAAAAGCAATTAATAAGGAAAATCTGAATACATTGCCATAACAATTTTTGGGAATCTACTTATCTAAGGTCACGTTGATTTGAAAATACTTGAAGTTGATTTAAGTTAAAACTTACAATATGGTTAAGATGATCTCAAAGGGTTGTTAAGTTTGGAGGAAGTACACACGATCTGGGAAGCTCTTTATATTTGGAGTGGTATTTGAAAAACTGGGTATGAGTTGCTTAACTAGCCATGATGGGAAAGACCACCTGAAAGACTGGTTCAGAGAATCAAAGAAGACAATGGTGAGCACACTCTAAGAAGGCTTGATGAAATCTTGTTTAGCTGTTAAGAAGTCTGGAATCTAGTAAAGTTGTTGATCACGGTGATCATAATGTCGGGAAGCAAGCTCTGATATGTTGGCCAAGAGCATCTGGAAAGTTACTGAATAAGTATAAGAGAAGCCGAATAAAACGATCTTGTACATGTGTAAAACTGATTTGAGTATATGGTCTTCAGGAAGTTCCTAGACACAGTCTAAACTGGTAAACAGGTTCTATGGTGTTGGACGTGGCGATCCGAAATGCTGGGAGAAAAGGGATCTGACAAGTTTGTCACGACTTCTCTGAAAGCTTGCAAAAGATTGTTAAAGAATTTGTCTTTCAAGATTTGATAAAAATGAGTTGAAAAACTATCTAAGAATTGTTCAGGAAGACATTCAGTGTTAATCATGATAATCAGAAAATTCATTGACTACCCGTGAAGTTGGTTAAGACGACCCGAAAAGTTTGTCAAGATGAATAATTGAAAATGGCAAAAACGTTTCAAAAATTTGCGAAATTCAGAAGTGTTAAGTTTTTTAGTGAACGGAAAAAATATGCCAATTTCGACACTATTATCTTAAATTATATCTAAAACAGTTAGATGTCAAAACAACAAGATATTTGTTAGAATGACATTAGAATGTGGTAGAGACGATTTCAGAAATTGGCAACGAACGTCGCAAAAGTTTCTTATCCATTGTTGCCAATTAAGATCGTAAGAATTTAGTGAACAAAGTGCAAAGTTGCTAAAACGATCCGAGATATTTGTATTGACGATCTTAGATGGTCGAGACTTACTGAAAATTTTCTGCGACAATTGTGAAATTAGTAATAGTGATATAATTAATGAAGGTCCTCATTAACAATTTCTTAGTTTCTAATGACGATCGGAAATGTTGATAAAGACAGTTTAAGATCTTTGTTATAAACAATTCCCCTTTTTCATTACGATCCGAAAAATTGTTATCGAAAATCTGTAAAGTTGTTTATTTTGATCTCAGAAGCTCTTAAAACGAATTTTGATGGTTGTCATGACAGAGTGCTAAGTTGAACGCGTTATATCATTTTCATGAAAGACCGTTATACATAACGATATGAAAAGTTGGTAAAGACGATATGAAAAGCTGGATATGAAGGGGTTCTGAAATGTTTAAGAAAAAAACATTTCAAAAGCTAATAAAAGCCATCTGAAAGGTTGGTAAGATTATATCAACGAAGATAAAAAGTTCTAAGAAACTTGATATGTTCGTAACTAACTGAAAATTACACAGTGAAAGCTGATTAAAACGTGCTACAAAACATCCTCAAAATATCAACTTATCAAATTATCTTTTCCAACTTTTCAGATCGTCTACACTAAAATTGTACTTACTAAAAAACGGTTTGAAAAGCTGGTCTTTACGATTAGTAAACCTAATGGTTAAGAAAATCTAAGAACATTGCCATGACGATCTGCCAAAAATGACGACAATGTTTTTAGAAGATACTAAATTAAGGTCCTGTTGATCTGAATATACTTAAAGGTAATCTACGAAAAACTTACAGTATGATTAAAATGATCTCAAAAGTTTGTCAAGTTTGGAGGAGGAAGTAAACATGTTCTGAAAAGCTGGTTATATTTGGAGTGATGCATCAAAATCTGGGAATGAGTTGCTCAATATTCCAAGATGAAAAAAACCACCTGAAATATTGATCCAAACTATCAGAGAAGACAATGGAGAACTCGTTCTAATCAGGTTTGGTGAATATTTATTCATCTGTTAAAGAGTGTGGAAACTAGTTTAGTTGTTGATCTCGGTGAAGAAGGATAAAACATTCTAATATATGCGTATTTATTTCATTATATGGTCTTAAGGAAGTACCTAGTTATTCTTGATATGTAGAAAAATAATAAGACGATCTAAAACGGTAAACAAGTTCTATGGTGTTTGTTAGATTTATCTGAAAATGTTGGAATAAAGGGGATCTGAGAAGCTTTTTACGACTATATGAAAGATTGCCAAAGATTGTAGAGGATTTTATTATTCAAAATTTTAAAAAAAGCGAGCAGAAAAACAGTCTAAGAATTGGTGTTGAAGAAATTCCGTGTCAATCATGATGATCAGAAAATTTTTCGGAGTTCCGTGAAGTTGGTAAAGACGACCCAAAATATTTGTCAAGATGATTAATGAAAAGTGGCATAAACGTTTCTAAAATCTGCTAGATTGAGAAGTGACAAGTTTTTGTTACACTAAAAAACTGTGAACAATGACTTGACATGCCAGTCTCGAAGTGATTATCTGAAATTATATCAAAAACTGTTTGCTGAAACAAAATCTGGATATTGGTTAAAATTATATTAGAATGTGGTAGAGACGATCTCAGAAGCTGGCAAAGAGAGTTGTAGAAGTTTCGCATCAATTTTTGCAAATTAAGATCGTCGAAATTTGATGAATAAAGTGCAAAGGTACTAAAGAAGTTGCGAGATATTTGCAATGGTGATCTAAGATGGTAGAGACGTACTAAAATATTTTTTACATTGAATTGTAAAATAGGTAATGGTGGTATAACGTTAGAGGCTTCTTATGAAGGATTTCCAGTTTTTTCATGACGACCTGAGAATTTGAAAAAGAAAATCTCTAAAGTTATCTTAATCCCAGAAGTTTTAAGACGACTTTTCATGTAATTCATGACAAAGTGCCAAGTTGAACGTGCTATATTATTTATATGAAATACGTTTAGTCATGTCAATATGATAAATCGATTAAGACGATCTAAAAAGTTGTCCATGACTATATGCTGAAATGTTAAAGACAGAGCAATTTTTAAAGCTGATGACAGGTATTATTGGTCAAAACTATCAAAGACGGTAAAGAAGATTTAGGAAACTTGATAGGGTCGTGACAAACTGAAAACTGAACTTTGAAGGCTAATAAAAAACGTTCTACATAACAGTCTCAAAAGAAACACTAATCAAATCATCTCTTCCAACAGTTCAGATCGCCTATATTAAAAAGGTATATGCTAAAAGATTATCTATAAAACTGGTCTTAATGATTAGAAAAGCAATTAATACAGAAAATCTAACATTACCATGACAGTCTACCTAAAGAGATGAAATTTTTTGAGAAGTTAATTAAGCTCACATTGATTTGAAAATTTTCGAAGTTAATCTGAGTTATGATTTCGAACATGGTTAAGATTATCTCAAAAGTTTATTAAGTTCGGAGGAGGAAGTAAACACGATCTGGGAAGCTGTTTATATTTAGGGTGTTATATGAAAACTGGGTATGAGTTGCTTAATTGGCTATGGATAGAAAGACCACCTGAAAGATTGGTCCAGAGTATCAGAGAAGACAATGGTGAGCACGTTCTAAGAACGCTTAATGAAACCTTGCTTTTAGCTGTTAAAAAGTCTGGAAACTAGACCTGAGAAGTTTGTCATTACCATCTGAAAATTTGCTGAAAAGGGATAACAGAAGCCGAAAAAAATCGATCTTATATATATTTGAAAAATCAGTTTAGGTATATGGTCTTCAGAAAGTATACAGTTGGTCATGGAATGGAAAAAAAATATCAATAAAGATTATCTAAAATGGTTAAAAGTTCTATGGTGTTGGTCGTGGTGATCTGAAATTCTTTGATGTAGGAGATCTAACAAGTTTGTCACCTCTATCTGAAATCATGCTAAAGATTTTCGAAGAATCTATCCTTCAAAATTTGATGAAAAGGACCTGAAAGCAATCTAAGAAGCTGGTCTTCAAGAAATTCCATGTTAATCATGCTGATCAGAAAACCTATCGGCGTTCCATTGGCAAAGACGACCCGAGAAGTGTGTCAAGGTGATTAATGAAAAGTGGCATAAGCTTTTCTAACATTTATTAGATGGAGAAGTGACAAGTTTTTGTGGTAAACTGGAAAATTAGGAACGATGATCTCATAGGCCAATTTTGATATGATGATCTGAAATTATATCAAAGATAGTTTCCACATGATCTGGATGTTGGCAAAGACAGTCGCAGAAGTTTCGTATCCATTTTTGCCAGTTAAGATCGTAAGAATTTAGGGAAGAAAGTGTACAGTTGCTATAGATATCCGAGATATTTGCAATGCTGATCTAAGATGGTAGAGACGTACTGAAATTTTTTACGATGAATTGTGAAATTGGTAATGGCAATATAATGTGAAATGCTCCTTATGAAGAATATCCAAGTTTCTAATGACGATCTGAAAAGTTGACAAAAAAAAATCTGTAAAGTTGTATATTTCAATCTCAGAAGTTCTAGAAGACGAATTTTGATGGTGTTTATGAGAAAGAGCCAAGTTAAACGTGTGATATTCTTTTTATGAAATATCTTTAGTAATGATGAAATGATAAGCTGGTAAAGACGATCTGAAAAGTTGAACATGACGATCTGCTGAAATGTTAAAGGCAAAACGATATATAAATCCGATAAAAGGTCATCTGAAAGGTTGGTCAAAGCTATCAAAGTCGGTAAAGAAGTTCTAAGAAATTTGATATTTTCGTGACTAACTGAACGCTAGACGTGGAAAACACACACACAAAAAAGAAAAAGTGCTACAAAACAATCTCAAAAGAAAAACTTTCCAAATCAACTTTTCCAACGTTTCAGATCCTCTACACTAGAATGGTACTTGCTAAAAGACTATCTAAAAGGCTCTTCTTGACGATTAGAAAGACAATTTGTTAAGAAAATCTAGCAATATTGCCGTGACGATCGACCAAAAGTGAGGAAATTTTTTTAAAACGCTTCTAAATTAAGGTCATATTGATCTGAAGATTCTTGAAGGTAATCAAAGTTGAAACTTAGAATATAATTAAGATGATTTCAAAAGTATGTTGAGATCGGAGGAGTAAGTAAACACGATCTGAGAAGCTGATTATTTCTGGATTGGTGTATGAAAAATTGAGAATTGCACAATTGGCCATGATGAGAAAGACCATCAGAGAAGACACTGGTGAACACGTTCCAAAAAGGTTTGATGAACATTTATTTACCTGTTAGAGGGCCTGAAACTTAGTTAATTTGTTGACCACGGTGATCTTAAATGTCGGGAGACAATATATGATAAGTTGTTCAAGATCATCTTAAATGTTACTGAAAAAGTATAACAGAAGTCGGATAAATCGATATTATATAACCGTAAAAAATTTTTGAGCATATGGTCTTCAGGAAGTGCCTAGTTAGTCATAAAATGAACCAAAAAAAGAAAATAGTACAAAGACAATCTAAAACAGTAATCATGTTATGTGGTGTATGTCGTCGCGATATGAAACGTAGTATGAAGGGGATCTGACAAGTTTATCAAGACTATCTGAAAATTTAAAGATTGTCGAAGAACTTGTTTTTCAAAATTTTATCAAAACTAGCGGTAAAACATTCTAAGAATTATTCCTGAAGATATTCCGTGTTAATCATTATGATCAAAAAATTCATCGGCGTTCCGTGAAGTTGGTACCAAGACGGCCCGAAATGTTTGTCAAGAAGATTAATGAAAAGTGGCCTCAACGTTTGTAAAACTTTCTAGATTGAGAAGTGACAAGTTTTTGAGGCAAACTGAAAAATTGTGAACGATTACGTGATATGCCAATTTCGATATAATTATCAGTAGTTATATTAAAAACAGTAAATCTCCACAAAATCTGGATATTGTTTAAAATGATATTAGAATGTGGTTGAAACGATCTCAGAAGTTGACAAAGAAAGTCGCAGAAGCTACATATCCACTGTTGTAAATTAAGATCGTCAGAATTTCGTGAACAAAGTGCAAAGGTGCTAAAGACGATTCGAGATATCTGCAGTGATGATCTAAGATGGTAGATACGTACTGAACTATTATTTTTTACGATGAATTATAAAATTGTTAATGGCTGTATAATGTGAGAAGCTTCTTATGAAGAATTCCCAAGTTTTTTTCAGATCGATCTGAAAAGTTGATAGAGAAAATCTCCAAAGTTTTTTACTTCAGTATAAGAAGTTCTTATGACGATTTTTCATGTTCATGACAAAGTGTCAAGTTGAATGTGTTATATAATTTTTTTTGAAATACCGTTAGTCGTGACAATATGATATTTTGATAAAGACGATCTGAAAAGTTGGCCATGACGATATGCTGAGATGTTAAAGACAAAGCATCATTTAAAGCTGAAGAAAGGCCATCTGAAAGATTTGTCAAAGCTATCAAAGACGGTAAAGAAGTTCTAAGAAATTTGATATGGTCGTAACAAACTGAAAATTCGACTTCGAAAGCTGAAAAAAAAAGTACTTCAAGAAAGTCTCAAAAGAAACACTTTTCAAATCACCTCTTTCAAGTTTTCATTTCGTCTACAGTAAAATTGTATATGCTAAAAGACTACCTAAAAAGCTGGTCTTAACGATTAGAAAAGCAACTGGTAAAGCAAATCTAACAACATTGCCATGACAGTCTACCAAAGGAGACGAAAAAGTTTTGAGAAGTTACTTATCAAGGTCGTGTTGATTTAAAAATTCTTGAAGGTAATCCAAGTTAAGACCTAGAGTATGGTTAAGATGATCTCAAATGTTTGTTAAGATCGGATGAATAAGGATAACCGATCTTTGAAGCTGGTTATATATGGAGTCGTATATGAAAAACTGGGAATGAGTTGCTCAATTAGCCATGATGAGAAAGACCACCTGAAATTTAGTCCAGATTATTAGAGGAGACAATGGTGAGCACATTCTAGGAAGGTTTGGTGATATTTTGCTTATCTGTTAAAAAGTCTGGAAACTAGTTAAGTTGTTGATCGCGGTGAACTTAAATATCGTGGAACAAGACTTGATAAGTTTGTCAAGAGCATCTGAAAACGTTGCTGAAAAATTGTGAAAGAAGCGGAATAAAACGACCTTATATTTTTTTAAAAGTGATTTAAGTATATGGTCTTCAGGAATTACCTAGCTAGACATGAAATGAAAAAAGAAATATCAAAAAAGACTATCTAAAATGGTTAAAGGTTCTATTGTTTTGGTCGTGGCGATCTCAAATACTGTCATGAAGTGGATCTGACAAGTTTGTCACGACTGTCTGGAAACTTGCTAAAGATTGTTAATGATAAGCAATATAAGAATCTGGTCTTCAAGAAATTCCGTGTTTATCATGATGATCAGAAAACTTATCGGCGATTCGTGAAGTTGCTAAAGACGACCCGAAAAGTGTGTCAAAATGATTAAAGGAAAGTGGCAATAACGTTTCTAAAATTTGCTAGATTGAGAAGTGCCAAGTTTCTTTGGTAAACTGGAAAACTGGGAACGATGATCTGATATACCAATTTTGATATGATAATCTGAAATCATATTAAAGACAATTAGTTGTCACAGAATCTGGATATTGGTTGAAATGGTATAGGAATGTGGTTGAGACTATCTCAAAAGTTGGCAAAGACAGTTGCAGATGTTTCGTAATCATTTTTACCAATTAAGATCGTAAGAGTTTGGTGAACAAAGTGCAAAGTTGCTATAGACCATCCGTGATATTTGCAATGATGATCTAAGATGGTAGAGACGTACTGAAAATTTCTTACGTTAATTTGTAAAATTGGTAATGGCGATATAATGTGAAATGCTCCTTATGAATAATATCCAAGTTTGTAATGACGATCTAAAATGTTGACAAAAAAATCTGCAAAGTTTTGTATCTTGATCTCAGAAGTTCTAAAGACGATTTTTGTTGGTGTTTATTACAAAGAGCCAGTTGAACGTGTTATATTATTTTTATGAAATATCTTTAGTAATTACGATATTATAAGGTGGTAAAGACTATCTGAAAAGTTGGCCATGACGATCTGCTGAATTGCTTAAGACAAAGTTATTTATAAAGCTGATAAATGCCACATGAACGGTTGGTCAAAACTATCAAAGAGGGTAAAGTAGTTCTAAGAAACTTTATATGGTCGCGGCTAACTTAAAATTGGACGTCGAAATCTGAAAAAAAAAAAAAAAAAAAGTGCTACAAAATAATCTCAAAAGTCAAACATTTCAAATCATCTTTTCCAACTTTTCAGATCGTCTACACTAAGATGATACATATTTAAAAAGAAAAGCTATCTAAAAAGCTTTTTTTAACGATAAGAAAGGCAAATGGTAAAAAGAAATCAAACAACATTGCCATTTCGATTTACCAAATGTAAGGAAAACGTTTTGAGAAACAATTTGCATTGATGATCTAAGAAGGTCGAGACGTACTGAAAATTTTTCTACTATGAATGGTAAAATTGGTAATGGCGAAATAATATTGAAGCTCCTTATGAAGAATTTTCAAATTTCCAATGACGTTCTGAAATTTCAATACACAGTTCAAGATCTTTGTTATAAAGAATTCCCACAATCTTCATGACGGTCTGAGAAGCTGATAAAGAAAATCTGTAAAGATCTTTACATTGATATCAGAAGTTCTTAAGATATATTTTGATGGTGGTCATGACAAAGTGCCAAGTTGAACGTGTTACATTATTTCTATGAAATACCGTTAGCCATGACGATATGAGAAGTCGGTAAAGATGATCTGAAAAGTTGGCCATGACGATCTGCTGTAATGTTAAAGACAAAACGATTTTTAAAACTAATAAAAGGCCATCTGAAAGATTGGTCAACACTATCAAAGAAGATAAAGAAGTTCTAACAAATTTGCTATGGTCGTGACTACCTGAAAATTAGAAGTCGAAAGCTGATAAAAACACGCTACAAAAAAAATAATCTAGAATAAAAATATTTCAAATTATCTTTTCCAATATTTCAGATCCTCTAGACTAAAATGTTACTTGTTAAAAAGCTACCTAGGAAGCTCTTCTTGACGATTAGAAAAGCAAATGATAAAGAAAATCTAGCAACATTGCAATGACGATGCACCAAAACTGACGAAAAAGTTTTGAGAAGCTACTAAAATAAGGTCATATTGATCTGAAAAATGCTAAATGTAATCTAAGTTAAAACTTATAATATGATAAAGATGATTTCATAAGATTGTTAAGATTAGAGTAGTAAGTAAACACGATCTGAGAAGCTGGTTATTTTTGGAGTGGTGTATGAAACACTTGGAATAAGTTGCACAATTGGCCATGATGATGAAGGCTATCGGAGAAGATACTGGTGAACACGTTCTAAGAAGGTATGTTTGAGTATATGGTCTTCAGGAAGTACCTAGTTAGTTATGAAATGGACAAAAAAAGAATATATAAAGACGATATAAAATGGTTAACATATTCTACAGTGTTAGTCGAGGTGATATGAAATGCTGGGATAAAGGGGATTTGACAAGTTTGTCACGATCGTTTGAAAGCTTGCTAAAAATTGTATAAGAATTTGTCTTACAAACTTTTCTGAAAACGAGCTCAAAAACAATCTAAGAATTGGTCTTGAAGAAATTTCATATAAATCATGATGATCAGAAAATCTATGGGCGACCCGTGAAGTTGGTTAAGATGACCCGAAAAGTTTGTCAAGATTATTAATAGAAAGAGGCAAAAACGTTTATGAAATCTGCTATATTGAGAAGTGCCAAGTTCTTCTGTTAAACAGAAAAATAGTGAACGATGATCTGATATGCCAATATCGACATGACTATCTGAAATTATATTAAAGATATTTAGTTGTCACATTAACTTGATATTGATTAAAATGCCATTAGATTATGGTATAGACGATTTCAGAGGTTGGCACAGATAGTCGCAGAAGTTTTTATCCATTATTGCCACTTAAGACCGTAAGATTTTTATGAACAAAGTGCAAAGTCGCTAAAGATGATCCGAGAGATTTTATGATGATCTAAGATGGTCGAGACTTACTGAAACATTTTTACGACGAATTGTGAATTGGGAATGGCGATATAATGTGAGAAGCTCCTTATAAATAATTTCAAAGTTTCTAAAGATGATCTGAAATATTGATAAAGACAGTTTAAGATATTTCTTATAAAGAATTTACGTTTTTCATGAAGATCTGAAAAGTTGATATAGATAAACTGTAATGTTGCATATTTTCATATCAGAAGTTCTTAAGACGATTTATGATTGTCATGACAAAGTGCCAAGTTGACCGTGTTATATCATTTTTATGAAATACCGTTTAAATGACGATATGAAAAGCTGGATATTACGATCTGCTGCAACCTTAAAGAAACAGCAATTTCAAAAGTTGATAAAAGTCATCTGAAAACTTGGTAAGAACTATCAAGGAAGGTAAGGAAGTTTTAAGAAACGTGATATGGCCGTGACTAAGTGAAAACTCTATGTCGAAAGCTGATAAAAACGTGCTACAAAATATCCCAAAAGAAAAACTTTTCAAATCATCTTTTCCAACTTTTCAGATCGTCTACACTAATATGGTACATGCTTAAAAACCTATCGAAAAAGCTTTTCTTAACGATAAGAAAGACAAACGGTAACGAAAATCTAACTACATTGCCATGACAATGTGAGGAAAACGTTTTGAGAAGCTATTTCCAATGATGTTCTAAGATGGTCAAGACATACTAAAAAATATTTACTATGAATTGTAAAACTGGTAATGGCGATATAATATGTAAGCTCATTATGAAGAATTTCCAAGTTTCTAATGATGATCTGAAATACTGATAGACAGTTATAAAGAATTCCTAAGTTTTTCATGAGGATCTGAAAAATTGATAAAGAAAATCTGAAAGTTGTTTACTTTAACATCAGAAGTTCTTAAGATGATTTTTGATAGTGGTCATGACAAAGTGCCAAATTGAACGTGTTATATAATCCTTATGAAATTCCGCTAGTCATTACCATATGAGAAGTTGATAAAGACGATCTGAAAAGTTGGCCATGAAGATCTGCTAAAACGTTAAAGACAAAACGATCTTTCAAACTTATAAAAGGCCATCTTAAAACGTGCTAAAATAAAATAAAACTAAACTTTTCAGACCTTCTTTTCCAACATATCAGATCCTCTACACTAAAATATAACTTGCTAAGAATACTATCTAAATAGTTCATCTTGACGATTAGAAAAGCAAATGGTAAAG
Source organism: Panulirus argus (assembly GCA_038088735.1). Taxonomy (NCBI): domain Eukaryota; kingdom Metazoa; phylum Arthropoda; class Malacostraca; order Decapoda; family Palinuridae; genus Panulirus; species Panulirus argus. Next base: position 19,499 of record JAYMFT010405171.1, on the reverse strand, counting down.
AAATTCTAGCAGCATTGCAGTGAAGACGTACCAAAAGTGACGAAAAAGAAAATGAGAAGCAACTAAATTAAGATCATATTGATCTGAAAATTATTCAGTGTAATCTAAGTTAAAACTTACAATATGATTATGAGGATTTCATAAGTTTGTTAAGATCGAACGGGTAAGTAAACACGATCTGAGATGATGATTATCATTGGAGTGGTGTATAGAAACTGGGAATGAGTTGCAAAATTGGCCTTGATGGTAAATACCATCAGAGAAGACACTGGTGAACAGATTTTAAGAAGGTTTGATGAACATTTTCTTAGCTGTTAAGAGTCTAGAAACTAGTTATGTTCTTGATCACTGTGATTCTTAAATGTCGGGAAACAAGATCTGATAAGTTGTTCAAGACCATTTCAAATATTGCTGAAAAAGAATAACAGAAACCGGATAAAACGATCTTACATATTTACAAAAATTATTTGAGTAAGTGGTTTTCAGGAAGTACACATTTAGTCATGAAGCGGACCAATAAAAAAGGAAATAAAAAAAAGACGATCTAAAACGGTAAACATGTTCTATAGTGTTGCTCGTGATGATTTGAAATGCTGGATAAAGGAGATCTTACAAGTTTGTCGCGACTATCTGAAAACTTATTAAAGATTGTCGAAGAACTCGTCTTTCAAATTTTGATGAAAACGAGCTGAAAAACAATCTAAGAATTGGTCTTGAAGATATTCCGTGTTAATCATTATGATCAAAAAATTTATCGGCGTTCCGTGAAGTTGGAAAAGACGGCCCGAAATGTTTGTCAAGATGATTAATGAGAAGTGGCCTCAAAGTTTCTTAAATTTTCTAGAGTGAGAAGAGACAAGTCTTTCTGGTAAACTGACAAATTGTGAACGATGACGTGATAAGCCAATTTTGTTATGATTACCTGAAATTATCTTAAAAACAGTTAGTTACCAAAAAATCTACATATTGGTTAAAATGATATTAGAATGTGGCTGAGACGATCTCAGAAGTTGGCAAAGACAGTCTCAGAAATTTCGTATCCATTGTTACAAATTAAGATCGGCAGAATTTGTTGAACAAAGTGCAAAGATGCTAATGACGATCAGATATATTTGTAGTGATGATCTACGATGGTAGACACGTACTGAACTATTGCTTACGTTGAATTGTAAACTGGAAATGGCTGTATAATGTGAGAAACTTCTTATGTATAATTCCCAAGTTTTTCAGAACGATATGGAAAGTTGTTAGAGAAAATCTCTAATGTTGTTTATCATAACATCAGAAGTTCTTAAGACGATTTTTCATTTTGTTCATGACTAAGTGCTAAATTGAAGTTTTTTTTTTTTTTTTTTGGAATACCGTTAGTTGTGACAATATGATAATTTGATATAGACGATTTGAAAAGTTGGCCATGACGATATGCTGAAATGCTAAAGACAAAGCAGTTTTTAAAGCTGATGAAAGGCCATCCGAAAGGTTGGTGAAAACTATTAAAGACGGTAAAGAAGATCATAAAACTTGATACGGTCGTAACAAACTGAAAATTGCACTTCGAGAGCTGAAAAAAAAAAAGTACTTCAAAACAGTCTCAAAAGAAAAACTTTTCAGGTCATCTCTCAAGTTTTCAGATCGTTTACAGTAAAATGGTATATGCTGGAAAACTATCTAAAAAGCTTCTCTTAACGATTAGAAAAGCAATTGGTAAAGAAAATCTAAGTACATTGCCATGACAATCCACCAAAAGCGACTACAATGTTTTAAAAAGTTACTTGATTACTTAATTTCCTAGAGTATTGTTAAGATGATCTCAAAAGCTTGTTAAGATCGGGAGAATAAGTAAGAACAATCTTTGAAGCTGGTTATATTTGGAGTGATATATGAAAAACTGGGAATGAGTTGCTCATTGATGAGAAAAATCACCTGAAAGGCTGGTCCAAATTATCAGAGAAGACAATGGTGAGCACATTTTAAGAAGGTTTGATGAAATTTTGCTTATCTGTTAAAAAGTCTGGAGACTAGTTAAGTTGTTGATCGTGGTGAACTTAAATTTCGTGAAACATGACCTAATAAGTTTGTCAAGAGCAACTGAAAAAGTTGCTGAAAAAGGATAACAGAAGTTGGATAAAATGATCTTATGTTTTGGTAAAATTGATTTAAGTAAATGGCCTTCAGAAAATACCTAGCTAGTCATGAAATCGAAAAGAATATCAAAAAACACAATAGAAAATGGTTAAAAGTTCTATGGTGTTGGTCGTGGCGATCTGAAATACTTTGATAAAGGGGATTTGACTATCTGAAAAACTGCTAAATATTGTCAATGAATTTGTTCTTCAAAATTTGACGAAAACTAGCTAAGAAGCAATCTAAGAAGCTGGTCTTCAAGAAATTCCATGTTAATCATGATAATCAAAAAATTTATCGGCGATTCATGAAGCTGGTAAAAACGACCCGAAAAGTGTGTCAAGATGATTAATGGAAATTGGCAAAAACGTTTCTAAGATTTACTAGATTGAGAAGTGCCAAGCTATTCTGGTAAACTGGAAAATTGGGTTCGATGATCTGATATGCCAATTTTGATATGATAATCTGAAATATAATCAGAGACAGTTAGTTGTCACAAAATCTGAATATTGTTTGAAATGACAATAGAATTTGGTAGAGACGATCTCAGAATTTGGCAGACAGTCGCAGAAGTTTCGTATCCATTTTTGCCAAGTAAGATCGTAAGAATTAGTTCAACAAAGTGCAAAGTTGTTAAGACAATCCGAGATACTTTCAATGATGATCTAAGATAGTCGAGACGTACTGAAAAATTTTTACGATGAATTGTAAAATTGGTAATGGCGATATAATGCGAAATGCTCATTATGAAGAATATCGAAGTTTCTAATGACGATCTGAAAAGTTGAAAAAAGGAAATCTGTAAAGTTGTATATTTTGATCTCAGAGGTGTTTAAGACATTGTTGATGGTGTTAATGACAAACATCCAAGTTGAACGTGTTATATTATTTTTATGAGATACCGTTAGTCATAACGATATGATAAGTTGGTTAAGACGATCAGAAAAGTTGCCCATGACTATATGCTGAATTGCTAAAGACTAAGCGATATCTAAAGCTGCTAAAAGCTATATGAAAGGTTGGTCAAAACTATCAAAGAGGGTAAAGAAGTTCTAAGAAACTTAATATGATCATGACTAACTGAAAATTGGACCTCAAAAGCATATAAAAACGTGCTACAAAGCAATCTCTCAAAAGAAAGACTTCTCAAATCATCTTTTCCAACTTTCAGATCATCTACACTAAAATGATACAGACTAAAAAAAAAAAAGTTCTTAACGAAAACAAAGGCAAAGAGTAAAGAAAATCTAGCAACATTGCCATAACGATCTACCAAATGTTTGGAAAACGTTTTGGGACGCTATTTACAATGATGATCTAAGTTGGTGGAGATGTACTGAAAAATTTTCACTATGAATTATAAAATTAGTAATGGCGATATAATGTATGAAGCTCCTTATGAAGAATTTCCAAGTTTCTAATGAAGATCAGAAATGCTGATAGTTTAAAATATTTGGTATAATGAATTACCAAGTTTTTCATGATCTGAAAAGTTGATAAAGAAAATCTATAAAAATGCTTCCTTTGATATCAAAAGTTTTTAAGACGATTTTTTATGGTGGTCATGACAAAGTGCCAAGTTGAACGTGTTATATTATTTTTATGAAACACCGTTAATCATAACGAACTGAACAGTTAGTAAGCGCGATCTAAAAAGTTGACCATGACAATCTGCTGTAATGTTAAAGAAAAATCTATTCTTAGAACTGATAAAAGGCCATCTGTAAGGTTGGTCAAAACTATCAAATTCTTTAAAGAAGCTCTAAGACACTTGATATGGTCGTGACTAATTAAAAATTTGACGTCGAGAGCTGATAAAAACGTGCAACAAAAAAAATTCAAAATAACTTTTCAAATCATCTTTTCTAACATTTCAGACCCTCTACACTAAAATGTTACTTGTTGAAAAATATCTAAAAGGCTCTTCTTGCCGATTAGAAAAGCAAAAGGTAAAGAAAATCTCGCAACATTACAGTCACAATGTACCAAAAGTGAAGAAGTTTTGATATGAAAATTGTTGACGGTGATCTAAGTTAAAACTTAGAACAGGATGATGATTTCATAAGTTTGTCAAGATCGGAGGAGTTAGTAACATGATCTGAGAAACAGGATATTTTTGGATTGGTGTATAAAAAACTGGGAATGAATTACACAATAGGCCATGTTGAGAAAAACCATAAGAGAAGACACTGGTGAACACGTTCTAAGAAGGTTTGTTGAACATTTTCTTAGCTGTTAAAGAGTCTGGAAGCTAATTAAGTTGTTGATCCCGGTGATCTTACAAATCGGGAAACGAGATCTGATAAGTTGTTCAAGGCCATCCTAAAATTTGCTGAAAATGAGTAACAGAAACGGGATAAAACGAACTTATAAACTTGTAAAAAAATTTGAGTATATGGTCTTCAAGAAGAACGTATTAGTAATGATATGGACATAAAATAATTAATAAAGACGATATAAAATGGTAAACAAATTTTACGGTGTTGGTAGAGGCGATCTGAAATACTGGGATAAAGGGGATTTCACAAGTCTCTCAAAAATGCTTGAAAACTTGCTAAAGATTGTCGAAGAATTTGTCTTTCAAAATTTGATGAAAATGAGCTGAAAAACAATCTAAGAACTGGTCTTGAAGATATTCTCTGTTTATCATTATGAACGAAAAAAATTTCGTCGTTCTATGAAATGTTTGTCAAGATGATTAATGAAAAGTGGCCTCAACGGTTCTAAAATTTTCTAGATTGAGAAGTGACAAGTATTTGCGGCAAACTGAAAAACTGTGAACGATGACGTGATATGCTAATTTCGATATGATTATCTGGAATTATATTAAAAGCAGTCAGTTGCCACAAAATCTGGATATTGGTTAAAATGATATCAGAATGTCGTTGAGAGGAAAAGTTTTTAATGAGGATCTTAAATGTTGATAGATAGTTTAAAATATTTGTTATAAAGAATTCCAAAGTTTTTCATAACGATCCGAAAATTTGATAAAGAGAATCTTTAAAGATGTTTATACTGATATCAAAAGTTCTTAATACGATTTTTGATGGTGAGCATGAGAAAGTACCAAGTTGAACGCGTTATATTATTTTTATGAAAACTGATTAAAACCTGCTAAAAAATAAACTCAAAAGAAAAACATTTCAAATCCTCTTTTCCAGCTTTTCAGATTGTCTACACTAAAATCATACTTGCTAAAAGAAAAGTAAAGAAAAAAGAAAAAACTATAAGAAGCTGTACTTGACGATAAGAAAAGGAAATGGTAATAAAAATCTAATAACATTGCCATGACGATATACCAAATATAACGAGATCGTTTTGAGAAGCTATTTGCAAAAATTATCTAAGATGGTCGAGACGTACTGAAAATTTTTTTCTACGAATTGTAAAATTGGTAATGGCGATGTAATTTGAGAAGCTCCTTATGAAGAATTTCCAAGTTTCTAATGACGATCCGAAATGTTGATAAACACAGTTTAAGATCTTTGTTATAAAGAATTCCCGTTCTTCATGATCTGAAAAATTTATATAGAAAATTTGCAAAGTTGTTTATTTTGATATCAGAAGTTTTCAAGACGATTTTTGATGGTAGTTATGACAAAGTGCCTAGTTGAACACGTTATATTATTTTTATGAAATACCGTTATACATAACAATATGAAAAGTTAGTAAAGACGATTTGAAAAGTTGGATATGACGATTTGTTGCTTTGTTAAAGAAAAACCAATTTTTTAGATATCATAAAAAGATGTCTGAATGGTTGGTAAAAACTATCAAAGAAGTTAAAAAAGTTTCAAGAGTCTTGATACGGTTGTGACTAACTGAAAATTGCACGTCGAAAGCTGATAAAAACTTGCTACAAAACAATCTCAAAAGAAAAACTTTTCAAATCATCATTTCCAACTTTTAAGATACTCTACACTATAACGTTGCTTGCTAAAAACTATTTAGAAATCTGGTCTTTACGATCAGAAACTAGATGGTAAAAAATATCTAGCAATTTTCCCAGACGTTCTAACAAAAGTAACGAATACATTTCTAGAAGTTACTAAATCAGTGTCATGTTGATGTGAAAATTCTTGAAGATAGTCTAAACTAAAACTTAGAATATGGTAAAGATGACCTTAAAAATTTGTTAAGATTGGGGGAAGAAGTAAACATGATCTGTAAAGCTGGTTATATTTGAAGTGGTAACTCAAAAACTGGGAATGAGTTGCTCAATTGGCCATGATGATAAAATCTACCTGAAACATTGGTCCATACTATCAGAGAAGACAATGGAGAACACGTTCCAAGAAGGATCGATGAACATCTAAGCTGTTAAAGAGTGTGGAAACTAGTTAAGATGTTGATTGCGGTGATCATAATGTCGGGAAACAGGATCTGATATGTTGGCCAAGAGCATCTGGAACGTTACTGAAAAAGTATAACAGAATCCGGATAAAAGGTCCTTATATATGTGTATAATTGATTTGAAAATATGGTCTTCAGGAAGTACCTAAACAATATATAAAACGGTAAACAAGTTCTATATTGTTGATGTGAAATTTTTTGAAGGTAGTCTAAACTAAGACTTAGAATATGGTAAAGATGACCTCAAAAATTTGTTAAGATTGGAGGAAGAAGTAAACATATCTGTAAAGCTGGTTATATTTGTAGTGGTAACTCAAAAACTGGGAATGAGTTGCTCAATTGGCCATGATGATAAAATCCACCTGAAACATTGGTCCATACTATCAGAGAAGACAATGGTGAACACGTTCCAAGAAGGATCGATGAACATCTAAGCTGTTAAAGAGTGTGGAAACAAGTTAAGTTGTTGATCGCGGTGATCATAATGTCGGGAAGCAGGATCTGATATGTTGGCCAAGAGCATCTGGAACGTTACTGAAAAGTATAACAGAATCCGGATAAAAGGACCTTATATATGTGTATAATTGATTTGAAAATATGGTCTTCAGGAAGTACCTAAACAATATCTAAAACGGTAAACAAGTTCTATATTGTTGGACGTGGCGATTCGAAATGCTGGAAGAAAAGGGAACTGACAAGCTTGCAAGACCCTCTTAAAACTTGCTAAAGATTTTTGAAGAATTTATCATTCAAAAAAATTTTTCTCGAAGCAACTCAGTGTTAATCATGATGATCTGAAAATTTATCGGCGACCAGTTAGTCAAGATGAATAATTGAAATTGGCAAAAACGTTTCAAAAAGTTGCTAGATTGAGAAGTGCCAAGTTTTGTGGTACAAGGAAAAAATTGTGAACGATGGTCTGATACGCCAATATCGACATGATTATCTTAAATTGTATTCAAAAACATTTAGATATCAAAATAACGTGATATTGGTTAGAATGACATTAGAATGTTGTAGAGACGATCTCAGAAGTTGGGAAAGACAGTCGCAAAAGTTTCGTAACCATTATTGCCAATTAAGATCGAAACAATTTGATGAACGAAATGCAAAGTTCCTAAAACGATCAGAGATATTTGTATTGATGATCTGAGATGGTCCAGACTTACTAAAAATTTTTACTACAAGTGTAGAATTAGTAATGGTGATATATTCTGAAAAGTCCTCATTAAGAATATCCATGTTTCTAATGACGATCTGAAATATTGATAAAGAGAGTTTAAAATCTTTCTTATAGACAATTCTCCGTTTTCATGACGACCTGAGAAATCTTTATAGAAAATCAGTAAAGATGTTTATTTTCATAACAGAAGTTCTTAAAATAAATTTTGATGGTTATCATGACAAAGAGCTAAGCTGAACGCGTTATATTATCTTTATGAAGTAACGTTATACATGACGATATGAAAAGTTGGAAAAGACGATCTGGAAAGTTGAATATGAAGATCTGCTGAAATGATAGAGATAGGGCAATTACCAAAGATGATAAAAGACATCTGAAAGGTCGGTAAGAACTACCAAATAAGGTAAAGAAGTTCTAAGAAACTTGATGTAGCCGTTACTAACTTAAAGTTACACGTTGAAAAATGATATAAACGTGCTACAAAACAATCTCAAAATAGAAACTTTTCAAATCATCTTTTCCAACTTTTCACGCCGTCTACACTAAAATTGTTCTTGCTAAACAACGATTCAAAAAGCTGGTCTTTACGATTACAAAAGCAAACGGTAAAGAAAATCTAATAACATTGCCTTGACTATCTGCCATAAGTTACGAAAATGTTTGGAGATGCTACTGAATTAATGTCATGTTAATCTGAAGATACTTGAAGGTAATCTAAAATGAAAACATTAAATATGGTTAACATGATCTCACAAGTTTGTTAAGATTTGAGGAGGATGTAAACACGATCTGAAAAGCTGGTTATATTTGGAGTGATACATCAAAATATGAGAATGAGTTGCTCATACTTGCCACGATTAGAAAAAAACACCTGAAATGCTATTCAGAACTATCACAGAAAACAATGGAGATCACGTTCTGTTTTGTAAACATTTTCGTAGCTGTTAAAGAGTGCGGCAACTAGATTAGTTGTTGATTGCAGCGATCTTTAATGTCGGGAAACTAGATCTGATAAGGTGGCCTAGAGCTTCGGAGAAGTTCATGAAAAGAGATAACAAAGACGGATAAAACATTCTGATATATGTACGTAAATATCATTTCATTTTATAGTCTTAATAAAGTACCTAGTTATTTATGAAATATAGAAATATTAAAAAAAAAAAGACGATCTAAAACGTTAAACAAGTTCTTTGGTGTTTGTTTGGTTGATCTGAAATGTTGGAATAAAGGGGATCTGAGAAGTTTCTCACGACTATCTGAAATATTTCTAAAGACTGTCGATGATTTTGTTATTCAAAATTTTTAAAAAGCGAGCTGAAAAATTATCTAAGAATTGGTGTTGATGAAATCGCATGTTACTCATGATGATCAGAAAATGTTTCGACGTTCCGTGATATTGGTAAAGATGACCCGAAATGTTTGTTAATATGATTAATGAAAGGTGGCAGAAACGTTTTTAAAATTTGCTAGATTGAGAAGTGACAAGCTTTTATGTTAAACTAAAACATTGTGAACAATGGCCTGATATGCCAATCTCGATAAAATTATCTGAAATTATATCAAAAACATTTAGTTGCCACAAAATCTGGATTTTGGTTAAAATCATATTAGAATGTGGTAGAGATGATCTCAGAAGTTGGAAAAGATAGTTGCAGAAGTGTCGCATAAATTGTTGCAAATAAAGATCGTCAGAATTTGTTGAATAAAGTGCAAAGGTACTAAGGAAGATGCGAAATATTTCCAATGATGATGTAAAAAGGTAAAGACATATTGAAATATTTTTTAGAATGAATTGTGAAACTGGAAATGGCGGTATAATGTGAAAAGCTTCTTATGAAGGATTTTCAACTTTTTCATGAAGATCTGAAAGATTGAAAAATGAAATCTCTAAAGTTGTGTGATTAATCCCAGATGTTTCAAGTCGATTTTTCAGGTTGTTCATGAGAAAGTACTAAGTTGATAGTGTTATAATATTTGTATGAAATACCGTTAGTCATGACAATATGATAAGTCGATAAAGGCGATCTGAAAAGATAGCCATGACTATATGCTGAAATATTAAAGATAGAGCAATTTTTAAAGGTGATGACAGGTCATTCGAAATATTGGTCAAAACTATCAAAGAGGGTAAAGTAGATTTAAGAATCTTGATATGGTCGTGAAAAACAGAAAATTGGACTTTGAAAGCGGATAAAAACGTACTACAAAACAATCTCAAAAGAAACACATTTTAAATCATCTCTTCCAACTTTTTAGATCGTCTACAGTAAAACGGTATATGCTAAAAGATTATCTATCAAGCTGGTCTTAACGATTAGAAAAGCAATTGACAAAGAAAATCTAACAACTTTGCCATGAAAATCTACCAAAAGCGACGAAAATTTTTTGAGACGCTACTTAATTAAGGTCATGCTGATTTGAAAATTCTTGCTGTTAATCTAAGTTTGAACTTCAGATATGATTAAGATGAACTCAAAAGTATATTAAGTTCGGAGGAGGAAGTAAATATGATCTGGGAAGCTCTTTATATATAGAGTGGTATATGAAAAATAGGTCATGAGTTGCTTAATTGGCCATGATGAGAAAGACAACCTGAAAGATTGGTCCAGAGTATCAACGAAGACAATTGTGAGCACATTCTAAGAAGGCTAGATGAAATCTTGCTTAGCTCTTAAAAAGTCTGGAAACTTGTTAAGTTTTTGATCGCGCTGATCATAAATTTCGTGAAACAAAACCTAACAAGTTCGTTTTTAGCTTCTGAAAAGTTCCTGAGAAAGGATAACAGAAGCCGAAAAAAAATCGATCTTATACGTATTTAAAAAATTGATGTAGTTATATTTTCTTCAGAAAGTACCTAGGTAGTCATTATATGGAAAAAAGAATCAATAAAGGCTTTCTAAAATGGTTATAAGTTCTATGGCGTTGCTCTTGGCGATCTGAAGTGCTTTAATAAAGGCGAGCAGACAAGTTTGTCAAGACTATTTCAAATCATACTAAAGATTGTCGAAGAATTTATTCTTCAAAAATTGATGAAAACGAGCTCGAAAGTAATTTAAGAAGATGGTCTTCAAGAAATTTCGTGTTTATCATGATGATCAGGAAACTAATCGGTGATCCATGGAGTTGGTAAAGACGACCCGAAAAGTGTGTAAAGGTGATTAATGAAAAGTATCATAAACTTTTCTTACATTTGCTAGATTCAAAAGTGCCAAGTTTTGTGTTAAACTGGAATGTTGGGAACGATGATCTCATATGCCAATTTCGATATGATAATCTGAAGTTATATTAAAGACAGTTAGTTGTCACAAAATCTGGATGAAATGACATTAGACTGTGGGACAGAGGATCTCAGAAATTGGGAAACAGTCGCAAATGTTTCGTATCCATTGTAGCCAATTAAGATCGTAAGAATTTGCTGCGCAAAGTGCAAAGCTACTAAAGACGATCTGAGATATTTGCAATGAATTTCTAAGATGGTAGAGAATTACTGAAAAATTTTAACGAGGAATTGTAAAATTGGTATTGGCTATATAATGTGGGATGCTCCATATGACAAATGACCAATTTTCTAATGACAATAAGAAATATTGATAAAGACAGTTTGAGATCATTGTTATAAAGAATTCTTAAGTTTTTCTGACAGTCTGAAAAGTTGATAAAGAAAATGTGTAAAGTTGTACATTTTGATATCACAAGTTTTTAAGACGATTTTTCATGGCGTTTATGACAAAGTGCCAAGTTGAACGTGCTATATCATTTATATGAAATACCGATAGTCATGACGATATGATGAAAAGATGATATGAAAAGTTGTCCTTGACGATCTCCTGAAATGTAAAAGACAGAATGATTTTTAAAGCTGATAAAGGCCATACGACAGGCTGGTAAAAATTATCAAGGACGGTAAAGATGTACTAAGAAACTTGATATGATCATGATTAACTGAAAATTGCACGTCAAAAACTGATACAAACGTGCTAAAAAATTAACTCAAAAGAAAAACATTTCAAATCATCTTTTCCAGCTTTTCAGATCGTCTACACTAAAATCATACTTGCTAAAAAAAAAAAAAAATGAATATATATATATATATATATATATATATATATATATATATATATATATAAAGCTGAACTTGGCATAAGAAAAGGAAATGGTAATGAAAATCTAATAACATTGTCATGACGATCTACTAAATGTAACAAGATCGTTTTGAGAAGCTATTTGCAATTGTAAAATCGGTAATGGTAATATAATGTGCAAAGCTCCTTATGAAGAATTTCCAAGCTTCTAATGACGATCTGAAATGGTAATAAAGACAGTTTAAGATTTTTGTTATAAGGAATTCCCGTTCTTCATGATTTGAAAAGTTGATATAGAAAATTTGCAAAGTTGTTTAATATGATATCAGAAGTTTTCTAGACGATTTTTGATGGTAGTTATAACAAAGTGCCAAGTTGAACACGTTATATTATTTCTACGAAATACCGTTATACATGACAATATGAAAAGTTGGTAAAGACGATCCGAAAAGTTGGATATGATGATCTGTTGCATTGTTAAAGAAAAAGCAGGTTTTAGATATCATAAAAGCCGTCTGAAAGGTTGTTAAGAAATATGAAATAAGTTAAAAAAGTTTCAAGAGTCCTGATATTGTCGTGACTAACTGAAAATTGCACGTCGGAAACTGATAAAAACTTGCTACAAAACAATCATCATTTCCAAATTTTCATATAGTGTAAACTAAAACGGTGCTTTCTAAAAACTATTTGAAAATCTGGTCTTTACGATTAGAAAACTGGATGGTAAAAGATATCTAACTATTTTGCCGAAAGATCTAACAAAAGTAACTAATACATTTTGATAAGTTACTAAATTGAGGTCAGGTTGATGTGAAAATTCTTGAAAGTAATCTAAATTACGACTTAAAATATGGTTAAGATGACTTCAAAAGTTTTTTAAGATTGGAGGAAGAAGTAAACACGATCTGAAAAGCCAGTTATATTTGGAGCGGTAACTCAAAAACAGGGAATGAGTTCCTTAATTGGCCATTATGAGAAAGTCCACCTGAAAGATTGGTCCATACTATCTGATAAGACAATGGTGAACACGTCCTAAGAAGGTTCGATAAACATCTTCTAAGCTGTTAAAGAGTGTGGAAACTAGTTAAGTTGTTGATCGTGGTGATCATAATGTCAGGAAGCAGGATCTGATATGTTGGCCAAGAGAATCTGAAAAGTTACTGAAAAAGCATAACAGAATCCGGATAAAAAGACCTTATATATGTGTATAATTGATTTGAGAATACGGTCTTCAGGAAGTACCTAGACAATATAAAACGGTAAACAAGTTCTATATTGTTGAACGCTGCGATCCGAAATGCTGGGAGAAAAGGGAACTGACAAGTTTGTCACGACCCTCTGAAAACTTGCTAAAGATTGTTGAAGACTTTATCATTCAAAAAAAAAATTGTTCTAGAAGAAATTCAACGTTAATCATGATAATCAGAAAAGTTGTCGGTGACCCTTGAAGTTAGTTAAGACGACCCGAAAGGTTTATCAAGATGAATAACTGAAATTGGCAAAAACGTTTCAAAAAGTTGCTAGATTGAGAAGTGCCGGGTTTTGTGGTAAACGGAAAAAATTTTGAACGATGGTGTGATACGCCAATCTCGACAAGATTATCTTAAATTGTATTCGAAAACATTCAGATGTCAAAATAACATGATACTGGTTAGAATGACATTAGAATGTTGTGGGGACGATCTCAGAGGTTGGGGAAGACAGTCGCAAAAGTATCGTATCCATTATTGCCAATTAAGATCGAAACAATTTGATGAACGAAGTGCAAAGTTGCTAAAACAATCCGAGATATTTGCATTGATGATCTAAGATTGTCCACACTGAAAAAATTTTAGCACAATTGTAATATTAGTAATGGTGATATAATGTGAAAGTCCTCATTAAGAATTTTCATGTTTCTAATGACAACCTGAAATGTTGATAAAGAGAGTTTAAGATCTTTATAAACAATTCCACGTTTTCATGACGACTGAAAAACTATTATAAAAAATTTGTTAAGTTGTTAGTTCTCATATCAGAAGTTCTTAAAACGTATTTTGATGGTTATCATGACAAAGTGCTAAGTTGAACGCGTTATGTTATTTTTTATGAAATAACTTTACACATGACGATATGAAAAGTTGGTAAAGACTATCTGAAAAATTGGATATGAAGATTTGCTGAAATGATAAACATAGAGATATTACCAAAGATGATAAAAGAACTACCAAAGAAGGTAAGGAAGTTCTAAGAAACTTGATATAGTCGTAACTAACTTAAAGTTACACGTTGAAAAATGATAAAAACGTGCTATAAAACAATATCAAAATAAAAGCTTTTCAAATCATCTTTTCCAACTTTTGAGACTGTCTACACTAAAATTGTTCTTGCTAGAAAAATATCTAAAAAGTTGGTCTTTACGATCTGAAAAGCAAATGGTAAAGAAAATCTAAGAACATTGCCTTGACGATCTATCAAAAGTGACGAAAATGTCTTGAGATGCTACTAAATTAATGTCATGTTATTCTGAAGATACTTGAAGGTGATCTAAAATGAAAACTTTGATCTCACAAGTTTCTTAAGATTTGAGGAGGATGTAAACACGATCTGAAACGCTGGTTATATTTGGAGTGATACATCAAAATCTGGGAATGAGTTGCTCAATTTACCAATATTAAAAAAAAACCTGAAATGCTGTTGCTAAACTATCAGAGAAAACAATGGAGTTCACGTTCTGTTATCTGAACATTTTCATAGCTGCTAAAGAGTGTGGAAACTAGAGTAGTTTTTGATCGCGGTGATCTTTAATGTCGGGAAACAAGATCTGATATGTTGGCCTAGAGCTTCGGAGAAGTTCATGAAAAGGATAACAGAAGACGGATAAAACATTCTAATATATGTACGTAATAATGATTTCATTATATAGTCTTAATGAAGTACCTAGTTATCTATGAAATGTACAAATATTAAAAAAAAAAAAAGACGATCTAAAACGGTAAACAAGTTCCTTGGTGTTTGTTGGGTATTCTGAAATGTTGGATTAAAGGGGATCTGAGAAGTTTCTCACGACTGTCTCAAAGATTTCTAAAGACCGTCGAAGATTTTGTTATTCAAAAGTTTAAAAAGCGACCTGAAAAACTATCTAAGTGTTGGTGTTGATGAAATTGCGTGTTACTCATGATGATCAGAAAATTTTTCGCCGTTCAGTGAAATTGGTAAAGATGACCCAAAATGTTTGTCAACATGATAAATGAAAAGTGGCATAAACGTTTCTAAGATTTGCTAGATTGAGAAGTGACAAGTTTTTATGTTAAACTAAAACATTGTGAACAATGACCTGATATACCAATCTCGATATGATTATCTGAAATTATATCAAAAACATTTAGTTGCCACAAAATCTGGATTTTGTTTAAAATCATATTAGAATGTGGTAGAGACGATCTCAGAAGCTGGCAAAGATAGTTGCAGAAGTGTCCATAAATTGTTGCAAATTCAGATCGTTAGAATTTGGTGAAAAGATACTAAGGAACACACGAAATATATCCAATGATGATCTAAAAAGTAAGGACGTATTGAAATATTTTTAACAATCAATTGTGAAAATGGTAGTAGCGGTACAATGTGAAAAGCTTCTTATGAAGGATTTCCAATTTTTTCATTACGATCTGAAAAGTTGAAAAAGAAAATCTCTGAAGTTGTTTGTTTAATCCCAGATGTTTTAAGACGATATTTCAGGTTGCTCATGAGAAAGTACTAAGTTGAGCGTGTTACAATATTCATATTAACTACCGTTATTTATGACAATATGATAAGTCGGTAGAGACGATCTGAAAAGTTGGCCATGACGATATATTGAAATATTAAAGACAGTGCAATGTTTAAAGCTGACGAAAGGTCATCTGAAATGTTGGTCAAAACCATCAAATTCGGTAAAGAAGATTTAAGGAACTTGATATGGTCGTGACAAACTGAAAATTGAACTTTGAAAGCTGATAAAAACGCACTACCAAACTATCTCAAAAGAAACAATTTTGAAATAATCTCCTCTAACTTTTCAGATCGTCTAGAGTAAAATAGTATATACTAAAAGATTATCTATTAAGATGGTCTTAACGATTAGAAAAGCAATTGATAAAGAAACTCTAACAACATTGCCATAACAATCTACCAAAAGCGACGAAAATTTTTTGAGAAGCTACTTAATGGTCACGTTGATTTGAAAATTCTTGAAGTAAATGTAAGTTAAAACTTAGAATATGGTTAAGATGATCTCAAAAGTATATTAAGTTCGGAGGAGGAAGTAAACACGATCTGGGAAGAATTTTATATTTAGAGTGGTATATGAAAAACTGGGTATGAGTTGCTTAATTGACAATGATGAGAAAGACAACCTGAAAGATTGGCACAGAGTATCAAAGAAGACAATTGCTAGCACAGTCTAAGAAGGCTTGATGAAATCTTACTTATTTGATAAAAGGTCTTGAAACTAGTTAAGTTGTTGATCGCGTTGATCATAAATTTCAGGAAACAATACCTGATAAGTTCGTCATTAGCATTTTAAAAGTTGCTGAAAAAGGATAACAAATGCCGAAAAAATCGATCTTATATGTATCTCAAAAATTTATTTAGGCATATGGTCTATAGGAAGTACCTATCTAGTCAAAATATGGAAAAAGGAATCAAAAAAGACTATCTAGAGTGGTTAAAAGATCTATGGTGTTGATCTTGGCGATCTGAAGTGCTTTAATAAAGGGGAGCTGACAAGTTTGTCATGACTATTTGAAATCATGCTAAAGATTGTCGAAGAATTTTTCCTTCAAAATTTGATGAAAACGAGCTAAAAAGTAATCAAAGAAGCTGGTCTTCAAGAAATTTCGTGTTTATCATAGTGATCAGGAAACTTATCGGTGATCCATGGAGTTGGTAAATACGACCCGAAAAGTGTGTCAAGGTGATTAATGAAAAGTGGCATGAGCTTTTCTAACATTTGCTAGATTCAGAGGTGCCAAGGTTCTGTGGTAAACTGGAAAATTAGGATTAATGATCTGATTTGCTTATTTCGATATGATAATCAGAAATTATATTAAAGACAGTTTGTTGTCACAAAATCTGGATATTGGTCGAAATGAAATAAGATTGTGAGAAAGACGATCTCAAAAACTGGCAAAGACAGTCGCAGATATTTCGTATCCATTGTAGCCATTTAAGATCGTAAGAATTTGCTGCGTTAAGTGCAGAGTTGCTAAAGACGATCGGAGATATTTGCAATGAATTTTTAATATGGAAGAGACGTACTGAAAAAGTTTTAAAAGAGGAATTGAAAAATTGGTATTGGCGGTATAATGAGATGCTCCATATGAAGACTATCCAATTTTCTAATGAGGATATGAAATATTGATAAAGAAAGTTTAAGATCATTGTTATAAAGAATTCTATAGTTTTTCTGACGATCTGAAAAGTTGATAAAGTAAATGTGTAAGTTATACATTTTGATCTCATAAGTTCTTAGGACGATTTTTGATGGTGTTCATGACAAAGTGTCAAGTTGAACTTGATCTATTATTTTCATGAAATACCGCTAGTCATGACGATATGACAGATTGGAAAGGCGATCTGAAGAGTTGGCCATGACGATCTCCTGAATTTTTAAAGACAAAGCTAATATTAAAGCTGATAAAGGCCATCTGAAAGGTTGGTCGAAACCATCAAAGACGGTAAAGTTCTAAGAAACTTGAGATGCTCATCATTAACTGAAAATTGGGCGCCAAAATCTGATAAAAACGTGCTGTAAAACAAACTCAAAAAGAAAACTTTTCAAATCATCTTTTCCAACTTTTCAGATCGTCTTCACTAAAATGATTTTTGCTAAAAAAAAAAAAAAAGTCTAACAAGCTCCTCTTGACGATAGGAAAAGGTAATGGTAAAGAAAATCTAACAACATTGTCATGACGATCGTTTTGAGAAGTTATTTGCAATGGTGATCTAAGATGGTCGAGACGTACGGAAAAATTTTCTACTACGAATTGTAAAATTAGTAATGGTAATGTAATGTGAGAAGCTCCGTATAAAGAATCACCAAGTTTCTAATGACGATCTACAATGTTGATAGTTTAAGATCTTTGTTATAAAGAAAATCTTTAAAGTAGTTTATTTTGATATCAGAAGTTCTTTAGACGAATTTTGATGGTGGTCATAAAGTGAAAAGTTGAATGTTTCATATTGTTTTTATGAAATACCGTTAGTCATTACGATATCAGAAGTTGGTAAAGACGATCTGAAAAGCTGACCATGAGAATCTGCTGAAATGTTAAAGCAAAACGGTGTTTGAAGCTCATAAAACGCCATCTAAAAAGCAAGGCAAAGCAATCAAAGTCGTTAAAGAAGTTCTAAGAAACTTGATATGGTCGTGACTAACTGAAAATTAAACGTCGAAAACTGATAAAAACCTGCTAAAAACAGTCTCATTACTAAAACTTTTCGAATCATCTTTTCCAACATTTGAAATCATCTACAATAGAATGGTACTTGTTAAAAAAAAAAATCTAAAAAGCTCTTCTTGATGATTAGTAAAGTATAAAGTAGAAAGAAAATTATCAACATCGCCGTGACGATCTACCAAAAGCGACGAAAAAATTTTGAGAAGCTACTAAAGTAAGGTCATATTTATCAGAAAATTCTTAAAGGTAATATATGTTAACACTTAAGATATTAAGATGATTTCATAAATTTGTTAAGATTGGAGGAGTAACACGATCTGAGAAGCTGGTTATTTTTGGAGTGGTGTATGAGAAACTGGGAATGAGTTGCACAATAGGCAATGATGAGAAAAACCATCAAAGATGACACTAGTGAGCACCATCTAAGAAAGTTTGATGAACATTTTCGTAGCTGTCAAACAGTCTGGAAACTAGTTAAGTTGTTGAAAGCGGTGACCTTAAATGTTGGGAAAGATCTGATAAGTTTTTCAAGACCATATAAAAATTTGCTGAAAAAGAACAACAGAAGCAGGAGAAAACGATTTTATATATTTGTAAAATATTTTTGAGTATATGGTCTTCAGGAAGTTCCTAGTTATTAATAGACTGGACACAAAAAAAGTCGATCTAAAACGGTAGGCAAATTCTATGGTACCGGTCGTGGCGATCCGAAATGCTGGGATAAAGGGGATTTGATAAGGTTGTCACGACTATCTGAAAACTTGTTACTGTCGAAGAATTTGTCTTTCAAAATTTGATGAAAACGGGCTGAAAAACAATCTAAGATTTGGTCTTTAAAACATTCCGTGGTAATCTTGATGATCAGAAAATTTATTGGCGACCCGTGAAGTTGGGTAAGACGACCCGGAAAGTTTGTAAAAATGATTAGTGGAAAGTGGGAAAAACGTTTGTAAAATTTGCTATATTGAGAAATGCCAAGTTTTTATGGTATAATGGAAAACTGTGTACGATGATCTGATATGCCATTAAAGACATGATTCAATGAAATAATTTTAAAGACATCTATTTGTCACAATAAAATGATATTGGTTAAAATGATATTAGAATAGGGTAGAGATGATCTCAGAACATACCAAAGACAGTGGCAAAAGTTTCGTATCCATTGTCGTCAACTGAAATCATGAGAAATTGGTGAACAAAGTGCATAGTTACTAAAGACGATCCGAAATATTTGCAATGTTGATATAAGATGGTCGAGACTTACTGAAGAATTTTTGCTACGAATTCTAAAATTGGTAATGGCTATATAATGTGAGAAGCTCCTTATGAAGATTTCCA
>JAYMFT010405160.1:0-18642 GCA_038088735.1 Panulirus argus | reverse complement strand
ATACGTGGGAAGTATTCTTTCTCCCCTGTCCCCAGGGATTATATATATATATATATATATATATATATATATATACACACCCTAGCCTGAGCCAGGAACCCATTTTATCGACCAACGCCTGGGCGGCCCGTGA
Source organism: Panulirus argus (assembly GCA_038088735.1). Lineage (NCBI taxonomy): Eukaryota > Metazoa > Arthropoda > Malacostraca > Decapoda > Palinuridae > Panulirus > Panulirus argus. Next base: position 18,509 of record JAYMFT010405160.1, on the reverse strand, counting down.
AAAAAAAAATCGCCAAATATTTTGTACGAGTGATGTTTCGAGTCATGACTTGCTTACACACGAGCAACTGGATGTATTTCCAAGAGTCGTTTGCTCTGATCATGGAACACATGCCCTTGTCTGCAATACTCTGCTTTACGTGTTCTGCGCGGCAGGAGCTCCACACACTATGTCAGAGGCAAGTTGGGTGCGAAGGAAAATTTACCAGTAAAGTAAAACGGAAATTTACCCCAGTGGGCGATCATCTGGTCCTGCAATGTGGAGTAGGAAGGGGTGTGGGTTGGCAAGATGGCATCCCGGTGGGGAGACATGTCTCCACAGCTGATCGTATATGAAAATCTCCTTCCAGTTATTATCTTGGGTAAATATAATGCCATTCTAGATATCAAGGTCTGGTGTGGAACAAACGTTTCCTGGAACACCTCCACCGTCTCTCACAGTCCGGCTCGTACGTGCCGAGCGTTTCCTTGAGAACACCAACGTCTCTCAGGGTATGTGGCACACGTTTCCTGATAGCGCCAACGTTTCTCACACTACGGCTCGTAGGAGGCAAACGTTTGGAATACACCGACGTCTTTCACAGCACGGTATGTAAGAAGCAAACGTTTCCTGCAACGCCAACATCTCGCACAAGGTAAACATTTCCTGGAACACCAGTGTCTCGCAAAGAATGGCTCGTACGTGGCAAACGTTTCCTGAGAACATCAACGTCTCTCACAGCAAAATTCGTACGTGGCAAACTTTTCCCGGATCACTAACGCCTGTGACAGCAACCAGGATAAATGCTCAATGCGTTCCGCCAGGCTTGTTGTAAATGTCGCTTTACCATCTGATAAAAATTCGCAGAGTACAAATATGTTATTCATGTTCTGTGTTCTGCATGTCTCTGGGATCTCATCATACTGGCTGAGCAGTTGTTCTCGTGGGGTCCCCACACTATGCGTATGGTAATCCCAAAGCATTCAGTTACGTTTCGTAGTAAACATGATAAATATTTCCCTTCAGATCCGCGAAGGACATTATTTGCGCCAGCTTAGTTACATGAAAAGTTTACCGGACTTTTTCTTTTGGAATTATCTGTATGCCTTCCCACTTTTACCATACTAATATGTTTCCTTCTGACAACCTCGAAAGGACCCAGTGGTCTGTTGCTGTTTGAATTCCTCTGTGAAAACGGACTTAAATACCTCGTTATAAGTTCACAACTCAAGCTATCTGCGCCTCCGTAATCAATAACGTTTACAGGTATTTATTTCTCTTTCAACTACCAGTTTACTTTTCTAATCGCTCTACACGAATCCCTGTGCCTCTGGTCTCATCGACTGATGGAGAAGCAGAGGAGTCCTGGCAGAGTCCAACAAACTTTTGGCCCCGAGTCCCCGGCACCATGGAGTGCAAAGAATCTCCGGGCTTCCGCCTGACTGTACTGCCATTCAGAGGGAAGTTGTTGCGTAAAATGGAAGCATTTATTCCCTCTTCCGCTACGCAGACGACTTCTTCCAATTAATGGTTCAACCGTTCCTGTTCTGAGGCCAATCAGCCAAGGGATCAGGCATACTGAGCTTGGAAAATTCCTTTCTCCGACACCTATTCAGCTTTTATCACTCACTGGCCGTAATCAGTGCAAGTACGTTATCTGCGAGGACAAGCGTTCCTTTATTCAAACGAAGTGCGATAACCTCTCCTAGTCATCCACTGATAGGTCTTTTTGGTCTTTAGCTAAGGACGTCCCTAATAACTCATAGCTCTACCTTTCCTTCACTTTTCCGCTCTGGCGGTACTATAGCTGTCTCTCCTACAGACAAAGGACCTCTCTTTGGTTCCCGTTTCTCCTCTAACTCCACTTTGGATGACTCTAACTTTCCTTCACTCTTTGATGCTCCTAGTACTAATCCTATGCCACTCCCTGTAATCTTTTCGAACTATCCGAAAAACGCTTCTCTCTCTGGACACAAGCAAGGCTTATGGTCATGATGGCATTCATCACCGTGTACTGAAAGAGTGTGCCTCCGAACTTGCACCTACACTTGCTCGTCCGTTCCGTTCATGCTAAAAAACCAGAGCTTTTCCTCCTCCTTGGAAACATGCAATAATAAACCCCATCCCTGTATTTCTACATTAACTCCGATATCATCAGACATCTTGAATCTCACTGTCTTCTCTTTGACCACCAGTATGGCTTACGTAACGCGAAATCCGTTGGTGATATTCTTTCCTATCTTCCTAATGTATGTTCATTATTCATGATATATTTTGGGGAATCCTAAGAAGTTAGCCTTGTTATATCCAAAGCTTGTGACAGGAAGTGGCATCGGTGTCTCATCTCTAAGCTCCCCTCTTTTGGTTTTCCTCCCTCACTTTGCTCCTTCATATCTAGCTTCCTCTCCGGCCATATATCTCCGTGGTTGTTGATGGATCAGCTTCTCTCCGTTTTTCCAACAACAGTGGTGTCCCTCAAGGTTCTGACTTGTCTCCAAAACTTTTTTCCGTTTTCATCAACGATTTCCTGTCTTCTACAAATAACCAAATGCACTTATATGCTGACAGGTCAACCATGAACTTCTCTATATCCGTCAATTCTGCACCTTCTCTCGCTCGATCTGCATCTCGTCTCGACACAACTTCCTAAATAAACTTTGATTCGCACAGGATATCTCAGCGGGGTAAACGAAATCTGGCTAAGTCTAATGCATCCAAGACCTAGTCTACCCGTCTCTCTATCGAAAATTCCTTACAACTCTCCTCTTTTCTTTGACTCAATGAACAAACTTGTTACTACTGGTCATCCACACTATATTGGAAACCCACATTACGGAAATAGTTACGTCTGTCTCCAAGAAACTGGAGGTCCTGTTTAGATTGTTCCGTTTATACAAAGGACTGATCAGTCCTGGTATGAAGTACCGCTCTCACAATTGGGGTGGCTCTAGCTCTGTTTCCTTACTCGAGAGAGTTGAGTCGAAAGCGGTCCGACTTATAAACTGTTCCAGGCTAACTTCCAAACTTGACCATCTAGCCCTACGCCGCAATATGGTTCATTTTCTCTCTTCTATAGGTATTACTTTGGTTTTAGCTCCCGAGAGTTGGCTGCTTGTGTGCCCACACCCCTAGCTAGATCATGCAGTACTCAACAAGCTGCTGCGTCACATGATTATTGTGTGGCCATCGGCAACTCAAGGGAGGGCCCTTTTGATAACCGCTTCTTTCCCTACATGTCGAAGCTCTGAAACTCTCTAACTTCTATCTTTCCAAATAAATATGGCCTTGCACATTTCAAAAGACAGGCTTTTCACTTCTTCCAAATTTCTTTAAATAAGTTTCTTTGCTTCTTTTTGTCCCCTGTTCATTAACCTCTTTATTCAACCTCTTTTATTCAAGAAGCGGTCTTGATGTGGATTTTTATCCTTGACTGGAGCCTCTTAACTAAAATAGAAAAAACACGAAAGGACCCATAATGCTGTTATCCTTTGCGTATTCTGAACAGGAACTGAAAGCCGTCAAAACATGGAGGGGAGGAATCTAAGTAACAGTGATATGTAAGGGAAACTGAAAATAGGAAGGCTAGATGCTTTATAGTAAGGCTGTGGACCGAATTCCTTGTTAAAGCAGGTAGGCCTTCATGAATCATTTCCATGCTTCTCTTCCACTCATATACCACCTTAAACCTAAAATCTCAAGATTATCTCGGCAAAATTCTTTAAACCTCACTGAACCTCACCTTTATGGCTACCAATGAACAACGAAAAACTTGAAAAATATACTGTTCAACATTCCTTAACAGCAGAATGTACTCATACTCCTATCTATTCATAATGGGAACATGTGCGACTAACACCACGTGCCATATTGGCAGCTCTCACGTACCACTAGTGGAGGTTACGCGTAACACCAGCTGGGGAAGCACAGCTCAAGTATCCATGATAGAGGAATGGGACTAAATACCTTGTCGGCGATTTTCGGGAATACAATTCATAACCGCCACACGAGGAGGACTGAAACCCTCATCAAAGCAAGGGGTAATACTTAACCTTGATATGGGAGGGGGACTGAAACCCCTCATCAATGCCGGAAGACACAGGAAAGGCGACTGAAAGCCTTATGAGAGCAAACAATGGAAGGGCTTATCTGTTTTTCGGTTCCATGACGTCTTCTGCCATGTGATCAAATCATTCATTCAGTTTCCTCTCTCATTTCCTCGATTTCCTCCCGCTTCAGTCAGACCTCTTTCTCATTTTTCCTCTCTGTTTCCCTTCTTTTTCCTGCTTCTATGCCTTCTTCAACAGGACCTCCTCCTCCTCCTCCTCCTCCTTCTCCTCCTTCTTCTTCTTCTTCCTCCTCCTCCTTCTTCTTCTTCTTCCTCCTCCTCCTTCTCCTCGTCCGATCTCTCTTTTAACTCCAGCGTAACCATCTCCCGAGGACCGGATGCTGTGGCTTCCATTACACCTCTCCATTATGTAGTGCTAGGAAAGCCTAGCCCAGCCCAGCCCGTCCAGCTTAGCTCAGCCCGTCACACACACACACACACACACACTCACGCGACTATATACACTGTGTGTGTGTGTGTGTGTGTGTGTGTGTGTGTGTGTGACAACTGCCACATGTATGACCACGATCCACACCTGACAGCCAGATGGTCGGTCGCACGTCCGGGATATCATTTACACACAAACACACTCACACACACACACACAAGTGGCTGCTTACATAAGGAGCAGACCATTCATGTCCTTAAAGTCAGACAGCCTTCATCATGGTCGGAATGCCCCTACGTTAACGAGACCATCCCAACCCATCGTTAGATCTTCCCCAAGTCAATATCCTTCTAATTTATTTCATGTTTTTCCTAGCCGAGTGTTGCGAGCGTTGGCGTCTGAGATTAGGACTCCACGACACTGCCACAATAAAACGGCCAACCTCCTGGTAAAACAAACTCCTCTCCTCCTTGGCGCATCTATCGTTAGCTGCAACTTCAACTGCGCCGACCGTTTATGGCTGGAAGTGACGTCAGACTGTTGTGTCGCAGGCAGATAACAAGAAGATTGTTGCCATATGGCGACTGCTGTGCGCGCTTACACCGTGTGTGTGTGTGTGTGTGTGTGTGTGTGTGTGTGTGTGTGCGTGTGCGTTTATAAATCCTTGTATATATGATCCCTTTCCTAACTACGTTCGCAGTGCTTCCTACATATAATCCTGGTGTTTACTTGCGGCAGTAATCTGCTCCATCCAACATTACATTCACAAAACCACCCACTCGTATATTTGGCCAGCCATTAACATCGGCTCAGTGAAACAGAGGCAGCGGCCCCCACACACAAAGACCACAGAGGAGGGAGGGGGTGGAATGTTATTTATCTATACATTTACGTGCGTGAGATGTAGTCATACGTTCCGGGGTACGACTCTTTTGGCGCCGCAGTAGACAGGCGTCCTTTCTAAGTTCATATTCGGACCCAAAGGACACACACATTTGTAACCAAACGACGGGATCATGTGTGCCATCAAAAGCAGGGAGCACCAAAAATACACGCTGTACTTAATACAGCGAGTATGTGAAACGGAAAATGCTCGCTGATACCGGCGTATATTTAATGCTTAAGAGTCTGTATGTCGTAACCACATAATCGTAGCCATGACAACTGTACAGCATCGACTGAAGCTTAATTCTTCAACAGTCACCGATAATCAAATGAAATAATTCGATACGTACATTTTTTTTCGAATCTACGGTATTGTAACATTAAAACCTAGGCTCTGTCGATAAAGGAATGCACCATACCGGAAAAAAAAACTGAGCTCTGGCAATTAAAACTATTCGAACTACTCTAATACAATTATGTTCTAACACAGACTTCCTCTCTCGCGAAGCTGTGGACACCAGCAACACATATTAATACCACAGGAAGAACGCTGTCCATCGCTGGCATCTCATTCAGTGAGATACATGCCTTAGCTCTAGCACTTTTCCCCTTAGTCTTCAGCAACCCCACCCCCCCAAAAGCTAAATCCGTACTTAGAGGCGATTTTAGTGATATTTCTGCTCTGGATGGATTTGATAAAAGGCATTAATGAGACAACCAGGGCAAATAAAGATGATTGAGGTACGCTAAGAAGAGGTCTGTGGGGCCTGGTTGTGGATGGGGAGCTGTGGTTTGGATGCATTATACTCGACAGCTTGTCTATGGAGGTGAGCGGATGCGGCCTTTCTTCGTCTGTTCTTGGCGCTACCTTTACCGCTAACGCGGGAGACGGCAAACAAGTGTGAGGGAGAGAGATATTTATGAGCATCATCTGGAAACTGCACCAGCAAAGGGTGAAAAGATTAAAGCCTCAGTAACAATAAGGATGATGCTTACCTTAGACGGTAAACTGAAGATAAAACAAGAGAGGTGAGAGATGTAAGTTTGGCCTTTTTTTTCCAGAAGGTGGCAACAACATGAATACACACGTTACCACCAAGGGTAAAGGGGGTAGTTGGTCATGCGGTGGTATACCAAGAGATGGCGTTAAGGTCGAGTACACACTGAGAAAGTTCCCTGTTCTTAAGTAAGAAAAAAATCTGTGCTACCGCCAAAAAGGCCGCTAAAGAAAATGTGCACTGATTTATCGCTATATCTCACTCAATTCATTTATATCCTGTTTAGATGCCGAAACTTTTTCTCTTCTGAACAGTTGCTCCGTTTATACAAGGGACTGATTCGTCCTTGTAAGGAGTACTGCTCCCACATTTAGAGTGGTTCTAGCTCTGTTTCCTTATTTGACAGCGTTGAGTCGAAAGCTATCCGACTTATAAACTGTCTCAGGCAAACTTCCAAACTTGACCCCCTTGCCCTACGCCGCAATGTTGGTTTACTTTCCCTTTCCTACAGGTATTACTTTGGCTTTTGCTCCCGAGAGCTGGCTGCTTGTGTGCCTCCACCAATAGTTAGACCTGGCAGGCTGCTGCGTCACATAACTATGAACTGGCTCATTTCAGGAGACATTTTTCACTTTCCCAAAAATTCGTAAATACTTTCCCTGACTTCCCCCCCCCCTTCCTCAATTCTCTCTATATTTCAATTAGGGCCCGTCCTTGATGTGGACTTTTGTCCGTGACTGGAGCCTTCAACATATAAAAAAAAAAAAATCTTAAGGTAGCTGGGATGGCACACGGGTAAATGAGCGCTCCAATCATGGTCATCTTATATGCGCTATAAGAAACTTTCTTGGGCAAAGCTGTTTGAAATACACATTTCACTGACGACTATTTTACTGAAGTCTGGTCTCGTGAGGATGGTAATCTCATATCCTGATGTGCAATCGCGTTCTGAACAGATCTTGGTCGCTGGCAGTCAATTCATCTTTCCCACTTCAATCTCATGGTGGGAAACATTGTACATACACAACTGCGTCACGCTCTTGGGACATGGCGAACTACTGTCCTGAATGTGAATGCGAGGGGAAAGTGTCGTCGAAGCACAGAGGAACCACGCCACGCACATACCTGGCAATATCCAAGAAATTAGATATAAGCTAAGTACAGCACACTACCGAAGCCGTTTGTCCGTAACCAAAATATGTGTTGCGGTAATGTAGGCTGGACCTCAGCCGTCCAACAAAAGCACTCTGACAACACTGATAATCATGGCTGAACTCTGGCAACGAGAGATGTATTCTAGACATAGCGGCTGTGCTCTGGAAGCAAACAATGCACTCTCGCAACGGAATCTGAAATTTGGACACATGGGATGTACTCAAAGCAAAGCGTCGGGAGCTTGCAAGCAACCTGTAAATTTACCTGCATTCCACCATAGGTGTAATTAATCTCCTTGAGGACTACTTGTAGTCTAATCAGAGTAAATGCAAACTACTTTCAGGCCTACGCGCAGGCTACACATAATACAGGAAGAAAAAAACACGTAGGCTACTGGTCCTTATCTAAAGTTACAGTAAAGGAGTAAAGACTATCTGTAAACCTGAGAGTAACCCACGATAAGGAGGTGTGTGTGTGTGTGTGTGTGTGTGTGTGTGTGTGTGTGTGTAGCAGGAGTATGTAAGGGACGTTTGTAGACTACCAGCAGATCCCAGCAGACGGGAAAAAAAGACATCAGCAGACAAAAAAAAAAAAAAAAATACAATACTGGCGAGCAAGAGACACCAGTAGACCGCCACAGACCACAAGTTAAAGTCCTGCGTTACACTGTAGACTAAAGCGTACAATGAAAACCGCACATTACCACCTGCAGACTACACTAAAAGACGAAAGACTACCTGGAGACCAGCTGGCTAGCCAGCCCTCTCCATTCTCCCCCCTCCCCTCCCAACACACACACACACACACACACACACACCACCGCACCAACTCACCCACTCAATTTCCCCCATGATCCTCCTAATTATTTCTTTAATCTCTCTCCACATCGCGGTGGTGCCGTTCCCTACCTACCACCACACGTTTTCTCTGCCCCTCACCCTCCCCCCCCTCACCATCCACCCCTTAATGCGCAAACTATGCCAACTGCGCACGACGCCCGGCATCATTCGGCGCTTTAAACTTCCCCCTGTCTTTTTAAAACCTGCTAGAGAGGCATCAAATTCCTTCTCCCCCTCGCGCACGGGAATCCCACCTAATTCTACCTAATGATCCTATTCATAAAGGAGAATATACCAAAAAAAATAAAATAAAATGAAAACAAAAGAGGACCAGATTCCGGACAATGCGCGTTATTTGCTTGATTAAATAACCCTTGAGGCATTAACGCCTTTGAAGGTCCGGCAACTATTTTTGGGGCTTTATACTTGCAAGACCAGTACGTTAACCTTACTTATGGCGGTGTTTCTTACTTACAATCACCGCGTTCTGAGGGATGCCTCACGACAGGGTGGCGCCCGAGCCAGAGACAATGGCTAACAGGAATTACATACATACAAACAGCCCATTACAGATAATGGCAGCTATTGTTTATTATTACTAGCATTATTATTATTATTATTATTATTATTATTATTGTTATTATCATTATTATCATTATTATTATAATTTATTATTACTATTGTCATTATTAATTATTATTATTATTATTATTATTATTGATATTGTTATTATCATTATCATTATTATTATAATTTATTATTACTATTGTCATTATCATTATTATTATTATTATTATTATTATTATTATTATCATTAATACTACTAATACTAATAATAATAATAAGAATTGCTGACCTCTGGGTTGTTATATTTTCGGGAAAATATCCCACTAAAATATATAACATCATAAATTTTATAAGTTATAAAACGCACGACGAATAACCTCCTTCCATACACAATTAGCAATGATTCACCCAGTTCATTTGCAGGATTGAAACTACAGGCTGCTGGGTTGATATATTTTTTGGAAGAAATATTTCATTGCTGCGCGGGATGGTTGTACCAGCAATATGGAAAGTATGAAGAAGAAAATGGTGAGAGTGAGTGATTATACCACTGAACAATGCCATTCCGCCGTTCTACTGTAAGCGCAGGCAAACGTGGTCCCTGAAGGCCTTAATCTACTTGTGATAACTCTTTCTCAGAGTCGATTTTGAAAGTTTGTCTCCAACCCCACAGCCGGATCTAAAACCAAACTTCTCAAGTTGCTACGTTGGGCTATTTGAAACCATGGTCCGGAGACCTTTGCGCAGACGGATGAACGAGAAGAGTGTACATGACCGAATAACTGTTACATGAACGTACTTATGTAATAAAAAGAAACTGCAGGGAAACTGATACAAGCAGAGCAACCATGGTCACAGAAGATGAGAGAAAGCAAAATCTAAACAGAAAACTAAATTTCCACAAAATAAGAGAGAAACTCTTAAGAGAGTTAGATACGAACATGGGAGGTCGAGTAAATAAGGAAACATAATTACTATATGAGGAGAAATACGTGTGAGAGCCGGACGTGAGAGAGAGGCGAGTGAGAGCTGGGAGAGACTGCCTTCCTTCCCACTCGCCTCCAGTACACCAAACATCGTTTCCTAGGTCAGAGCTGGGGGCGGTCCTCGCACATCCTCCACAACACAGGGACGTCTGAGCAAACCAAACCGATCACCAAACCAAACGAATCAGCAAAGCACACTAAGGACTTCGGAGGAACATCCAAACAAACCTACCAATCGCCAAGTACAAAGGACTTGGGGGGGGGGGGGTGACGTCTAACCAAACCGCACCAATCACCAAACATACAAAGGATTTCGGAGGGCAACAGTTGCAGCACAATACAACAATGCCGCAGGTAACCAGGGTAAAAAGTGTATCAAAGGCCATGAGAATAATGGCCATCATTGAGGACATTTTTATTTTTCCTTTGCCTATAAAATAAATCTGCCTTTATGAAGGACATTAGAGCGTTTATTGTCCATCATTGTGTGTCCGTTCAAAAATGACGTCGCTCAACTGTCATTAAAGGTTAAAAAAAACTATGCTTTTTTTTTTTTCTTTGGTGGGGGGTTATGGCTGAGCAATTAGGAAACAATCCAGTATTAATGAATTTAATTTAGTCCTTCACTGAGTTCCAGTTCATAGCCAATATTCTTTTTTTTCTCTCTCTCTTTGCCCTCTTTGTCTCCACTCTCTCTCTCTCTCTCTCTCTCTCTCTCTCTCTCATCCAATATTCACTTCCCAGACTCTCCCTAGTTTATCCCTTCGCCTCCCTCCTCTTCCCTAATTGCTCCCTGCTCTTCTTTCTTTCATCTGCTCTCAAACCTTTCTTCCAATCACCATCCTTCGTCCCTCAACACCCTCTTGTCCCTCGTCTATATACACTCCTCATAATTCTCTCTCTCCACACCCCCCTCCTCCCTCCCCACATATCAATGTGTTCCCAGTACCCTCCCTCCTCCCTTGCCCAACTCTCCCTCCTCCACCTCCCTGCGTTATCACTTACGTACCCCAAGTCTCCCCGGTTCCCACGCACCCTAACGTTGCCACACCCAAACGCCCCACGCACTCCACCGCCCTCAACATTTACTACCCAGCTTGCTTGTGTATCTACGTCGTTCTAAACAGTCACTCTCTCTCTCGCTTCCTGAGCCATGCGCCTGCCACAAAGCAGTTCGTTTGACCGTATATCATAACTGATGATAGTCTTCGGCGGGTCTTCCAACCCCGTCGCTGGATGGCCAAGCTGTTGGAGGCCGCGGCCCGCACGCCCACGTAGCCTCCACACCAGATAAATAGTGCCGGGTGCTTCCCACATTAACCCTCTTGAGCAGACTTACCGCAGTCTGCTGTAGAGGGGCCCTAGTAGTCTGCTGAAGGGGGCACTTACACTCTGCCGAAGAGGGCAGGGCGAAATACAGAGCTTCCAAATATCTTCTTTGGTTTCCCCAGACATATGTCTGTGTTGTGGGAAGGATGGTCGGCCCTTTGGTTATATGTCTGACGTCTGTTAGGAAAACGTCTAGAACCAAGCTACGGGTAAGAGCATCAAGCTGCGGGTTTAAAGCATCAAGCTGTGCGTCTTGAGCATCAAGCTGAGGGTTTAGAGCGTCAAGCTGCGGGTATAGAGCATCAAGCAGTGCGTTTAGAGCGTCAAGCTGCAGGTGTAGAGCATCAAGCTGAGGGTTTAGAGCATCAAGCAGTGGGTTTAGAGCACCAAGCTGCGGGTATAGAGCATCAAACTGCGGGGTTTAAAGCAACAAGGGACGGGTGTTGAACATCAAGATGAGGGTTTAGAGCATTAAGTTGCGGGTGAAGAGCGTCAAGCTGAGGGTATAGAGCATCAAGCTGAGAGTTTAGAGCATCAAACAGTGGGTTTAGAGCATCAAGCCGAGAGTTCAGAGCACCAAGCTGCGGGTATAGAGCATCAAGCTGCGGGTAAAGAGCGTCAACCTGAGGGTATAGAGCATCAAGCTGAGAGTTTAGAACATCAAGCAGTGGGATTAAAGCATCAAGCTGAGAGTTTAGAGCACCAAGCTGCGGGTATAGAGCATCAAGCTGCGGGTATAGAGCATCAAGCTGCAGGTAAAGAGCGTCAAGCTGAGAGTTTAGAGAGCCAAGCTGCGGGTTTAGAGCATCAAGCTGCGTTAAGTTTACAAAACCAAATCAACCGTCAAATACGTTACGTGATAAGCTTCCACCAGCACGACAACAATTGTATGTTGTGTCATAACCTTACAACCCTCAGGGAGCAATACCTGTTTGATAACCTTACAACACTTGAGAAATTGTATGTTATGTCATAACCTTACAACACTAGGGGAACTGTATGTAGTGGTATAACCTTACAAAAGTTGGGAAACTGCATGCTGTGCTATAACATTACAACGCTTAGGAAGCAGTGTGCTGTTTGATAACCTTACAACACTAGAGGAATTGTATGTTGTGTCAAAACCTTACAACACTGAAGGAGCAGTGCTCACTGATGATAACCTTACAAAACTAGAGGAATTTCATGTTGTGAGATAACTTTACAACACTAAGGGAATGACATGTTGACTCATTATATTAAAAAAACGATGGGTATTACACAGCATATGGAATATGGCGTGATATACCCTATATATCTCACAACAGTGAGGAAACTCTATGTAGCGTTGTAATCTCAGGACAAAGAGGGGAAAAATGTAATGCTGTAAAACCATATCTCTGGGTAAATTGGGGAATGATTATGTAGTGTTGGCAATTTACCAATCATGGCTGTGCTATGCTGTTTTTCCTAGAGTATTACGCATGTTTAAAAAAGAAAATTAAAAATTTGACTATGGTGTTCACTCGGTCATTCATCCAACTACGATTCACAATTCATTTTTCATTTAAAAACCCCAAATGGACCATACATTTAAACCCTAATTTAGATCAAGTACTTCTATGTAAATATTATTATATATCTAAACACTTATATGTACTGTTACATGAAATCGATGCAATCAATTCACCCCTGCGCTTCTAGGATTCGAACTCGGGTCGAGTACTTGACCAGAATTCGAATCCTGGGCGCAGAGGGGTGAGTTCTTTGCATTATCTTTTTTATTTTCTTATTCATTCATTCCTTGATCGACTATCAGCAATTCAGTGGAGGTTGGAAATGAACTGCAAGAAACCCATTTAACTCTGCTTATCTTCACAAAAGACACAAGATGATTTGGGGAGGAGAGGGGGGGTGGGTGAGAGAGAGAGAGAGAGAGAGAGAGAGGGGGGGGGCAAGAAGAGTCGGGTTGGTGGGGGTGTATCTTGCCGCCAGGAGGCACTACCAGAAGGTCCTCCTCGAATCCTGGGCACGGCAGTCGGTCCACACCCAACCCAGCCGTTCATCCTCGAATGTGTGTGTGTGTGTGTGCAAGAGGAAAGGCGTGATACATATATACAAGGTCAAGAGATGGGCAACAGCAACATTAAAACTCCTCCTCATAACACACACACACACACACACACACAAACACAAGAAATTTGCTGAAGAAAGATGTAAAGAAGTACTTTTCTGCATTAAGATTGTTGAATGACTGGAAAGAAATGAACGAAGACATGGTTAATGGAGATATCATTCATACATGTACGAAAGTTGTATGATAGAGTGTGTTCAAGAGATGGGAGAGTGGGGGGCGGGGCCCACGAGCGTAAAACTCCATCCCGTACAGCACAGTTAGGTAATTAGACTTAAGCAATTACACACACACACACACAGATGGGGACCCCATCAGCGTAAAATTGCCTTCCCCATACAGAACAAACAGGTAATTACAAATAGATAATCACACACACACACACACACACACACACACACACACAAAAGCACTGACTACCCAGACAAACGAGTCCAAACCACACTGTAACACTAATGCCCCTTTGACGAGCTAATTAAACCACAGCCTCCTGCCTCCCATCAGAGAGAAACGCAAGCAAAATCAAAACCGAAACTGAACACGACCCAGCCTTCACAGGACTCCACCCCATCCCCCCCAAGGTACGGCGAAGCAGCACCAACAACACTCCCGCTCGCACGCGCTTTAACACCCTGATGCATCCTGAAGGGTGCTGAACGAGCTCCCCCTTCTCCTGTCCTGCCGCGCTCAGCGTCCCACCCCGGCCGGACCACATCCACCACAGGTCAGATCGCTTATTGTCACTGCGGGCAATCAACCCCGGCCCTCCCTCGTTGCCGCCTCCACGCTGAGGGCTTGAACGAACCCAGAAATCTCATGATTCTAAATGTCCGGCCTCGCTAATGGTACGGGAAGTTGGGGGTATTATCCCCTTCCTTCACACTTACCCCCTCATTGACAGGTATGAAATATGTGTGTGTGTGTGTATGTATATATATATTATATATATTTTGTGTTGAAGGCTCCAATCACGGACAAAAGTCCACATCAAGGCCGGGCCCTAATTGGAATATAGAGAGAACTGAGAAAGGGAAAAAGAAAGACAGGGAAAGTATTTACGAATTTTTGAGACAGTGATGATGAGGTGCTGAATAATGGTTGTTGACAAGGAGAGATGAGTCATTTATGGATATCTGGCGTTCACTGGGTCGTTATTTGTTACTGCCTTCAGCACGACGGCACGGCCGTTAAGCACGATGGTAAGACCCTTAAGGGCAAAGGGCCATTCATGCAGGGCGAGCGTTTATGACCTAAGAATTATTCGCAACACCTGAGAAAGATGCTCGAGCTTTTCCTGCTTTATTGGGCCATAAAATGACGCTGACGGCCTTTAGGGTCAAAAGTTCTAAGGGTCTAACTGACCAACCAACCCTTAGGGTTACGTCAATGACCAGGCCATCAAACCCTACGGCCAAATAAACTGCGCAGGTCGTGTTCTCTTACGACAGGGTGGCGCAAAATTTCACGTCTTCTAAACATTCACTGTGGAAGATTTTCGTCCAACCGTCACAGATTTTGTGATGAACTCGGGCCAAATGGAACACCTCAGAACTGAAGCGACTTCCGCGAAGTGGGACGACGACGACCTCAGCCTGCAGGGGCTGGCCGCGAGGAACACATGGTGTATATTCCCTTCTTCCAGACGGCTTTACGAGGTGAAAAGTGAACCCCACTTCGTTATCGAGATACACCCGTCCGAATCTCATCGAAAGCCGTGTGTCGCAGAAGAGTACTTACTCGTTCACGACTAACTACGACGATGATCTTGCCGTGAGGCAAGGCTAGAACGTAACGCTCACCGCAGGAAACTATAAAGCTACGAAGAACGATTCGTTTGAGTTTCGTGTCGACAACAGGCCTTACGTGCGAGATGAAGGGACAGCATGTTTGTGGACTGAAAGCCAGCAGCCCACGTGTGGGTGAGGAAGAAGGTACATGTCAGCAACCTGGGCCAAAGGACTAAACGCTAACAGTCACTAAAGCGTTGGTTCATTGCGCAGCCGTCACTAAACCTCCCTCTCCCATTATACCCAGGCAGGTAGTGCCGGTAATATACCTCCTTTGTCGATGGCTGCCGACCTCCTGAGAGAGAGAGAGAGAGAGAGAGAGAGAGAGAGAGAGAGAGAGAGAGAGAGAGAGAGAGAGAGGCTTTGAAGTCATAACGTAATTAGTGGAAGCCTCAAGAATGGAGTTTTAATCGCTTCTGTTGTACCACATACACCAGTCACTGAGTATAGTACTTACAAGGTGCCGCAGACCTTACGTATACCTCATGACGGTCTGCGAGGTCTTCTACCGCTCCACAGCTGGGTCTGGGACCTTACCTTACCACAATATTGCTCCACTACTTAACCACGCCATATATGACCATATCTCACTCCATCTACTTTATTCACTTATAACTATTGAGTTCCACTTCTCCGTTGCTTCCCCTCCACCCTTGTCCTGTTCTCCCGATCACTGCCATTCCCGTTGTGAACTCACTCACTCTCTCTTCTGTTTTCAATATGCTTGACATTCACAATTCAGTCCATGTGAATCATATCTCGCACGTCCATCTCAATCAGTATGATACATTCATCTCTAAGGAAATATGAAAATAAACAGGATTTCCGTTAACTTTTAAGGCACCTTTGTATGACTGCATGTCGTGTATGTGTAACTGTTTATTTGTACTGTATGGGGAGGGGGAGGGGGGTGTTACACTCGTGGGGACCCCAATCACTTAAACGGTCTCCACCATCACACCACTTTTAAAATTCTTGTATCTTATACTACAAAAGTATTACTTATAATTTTATAACAAGTATCTTGCTTGATTTCATGTTAAGGCGTCTGTTTGTTCAACCCAGAGCTGCTCACTGTCACCCCTTACTCTTCTATCTTCCATGGCTGACAAATCTCACACCTCTCGCCTTTTACCTGTAACTCGTCTCTCTTAATTCTTTGCTGCCCTCTTATGGACCTTATTTACTTGGTCTTTTGTGCTTCTTTAGTTGCGGTGAACCAAACTTCGAGAGGCATAATCTAATCCTGGCCGAAAGTAGGAAGTGGAGAGCTCGCTGAACATTTCCCTATCCATATTTCTGCATGCAGTTTGAACACTTGCCAGCTGACATTATGTCTCATTAACCATTCTCTCGGTGCGGGACTCGGGGAACATGTTCGGGAGGATTTCAAAGTCTAATTCCCTCCACACACACACACACAAATTCACGCACCTTACTTCCTGATATAAAATATTCATATTGAAAGGTGTTCTCCATTATGTCACATCCTCACCACTCTGGATTTACTCGCGTTGAATTTGATCCATCCTGTATCGGCACAACTCTGCAGACTGTCTAGTTCCTGTAATATGTTGCTGTAATCCTCCTTGCCCTTTTGCTTTCCTCGTGACCTTGGCATCATCCGCAGACATAACGCGTTGAGAGTCTAGGTTTTCTACCTAGTCTTTCACACAGATGAAGAAGAGCAGTGGTCCTAGACCAGGGGCCTGCCGGTCGCCACTAGTGACCCCCGAACTACATCGTGAAGACTCCTCAGACATGCGTCCTTTGTTCACTTCCACTAAGATGATAATCTACCCACCGGGGTCGTCCCTCTCATACTCCTGCCTGGTGATTCCTACTCGGAACAGCGTCAAATGCTTTCTGGCACTCCAGTTATAGCTAACCCATCCAGCCTTCTGTTTCGTCCCAAACGGAACTCATTGAAACATAAATTTGGTACACACGATCTTATTGAAATCGTAATGTATCTCATTTGCATTTCCTTGCAATTTGTCGTTCATTAGTTTTTCTGATTAACTTTGCTTGTACTTTACAGACCCATTCTCGTCAGGAAGACTAGTCTGTAGTTCATGGAGAGAGAGAGAGAGAGAGAGAGAGAGAGAGAGAGAGAGAGAGAGAGGGTGTGTGTGTGTATGTGTGTGTGTGTGTGTCTGTGTGTCTGTGTGTGTGCGCGCGCGCGTGTACATACACTATAAAATTATCAAATACCTACCATATATAACAACAACTAATCCTACCACATACAGAAAGAGAAAGAAGAAAATGAATTATCGAGAGAGACAAACTCCATCGCACAACAAAACGAATAACATTGAAATGAACAAAAGGTTACCGTAGCGAAAAACTGACAACCAAAAAAATAAATATCTGCCGCAAAATACATTCACCTTAAAAACTAGACTAATGAGAGCAGCTCTTATTTTATATTCACTAGAGCAAAAGATCACCTATCAAAATAAGTCAAACAGAATCAAAACACCGAACACAACGCCACGAAATTCAACGCTAAAACAATTGCGTACTGAAGTCTAACTTGATCAACTGAAAAATTTGGGGAAGTGAGTTTAAGGCTCACTAACGTTGAAGAAGCAAGGAAAAGAACGTCTTAAGAGACATGGTCACTGACGGGAACATCATGGGCGTCTAGAAGAGCACATCCAACAAGCAAGCAGTAACTCTCGCCTCTGCGTCATAAAGGTCGGTTCTCCCATAATGTACTATGGGGATACTACCACTGTGACACACTATCTGCGATCCTTTCTTGATCCATGTACACGTTGCCATCGACAAAGCACGCCAGTACGACACCTACAGCACGACGGTACGACACCTTGACCACGACAGTGCAATACCTAGAGCCCGGCGGTTACGACCTTTGAGCACGACGGTACGACCCGTCGTATTCCAAAGTCGTACCTTCGTACTCTAGCGTCGTACCGTCACATGTTAGGGCGTTATTTGTGCCACATTGGGGATATGGAGCCGGAGTCAAGGGCACCTATCGCATTGTGGAAATAAGCGTCGCTTTCCCTGAAACTGGGGAAATAACGTCGTTTTCGACTGTGACTGAGATAAGAGGCGTCGTCTTTCGTGAAACTGGGAAATCTAGTGCCGTTTTTAAATGCAACCGGGGGAAAGTGAGCGACGTCCTCCATGACATTTGGAAGACGAGAGTCGTTTTTTTACAGCAAAACTTGGAAAATTATTGTCGTTTTCGATGAAACTGGGAAATAACGAGTCGTTTCCCAAGAAATTAGGAACATAAGAATATGGGTAATAGTAGGGATAAATTTCATACATTCTATATATATATATATATATATATATATATATATATATATATTGTTGCATAGAGAACTTCATTTCTATACA